>APFE031671420.1:57159-89916 GCA_000404065.3 Pinus taeda | reverse complement strand
CCATCTCTTCTTGGATGTATCTGTGTAGGCAGCCGCGGTATTTGAGTACCAGATGCCGCTCAGAATCTTTGATACCCAACTGTGTGTGAAGGGTATGAAAAATGTTTGTGAAATCTGGAACATCTTGGTCTCGTCCCTGCCGCAGTGTGGTCCATTTGATGCATTTGTCCTCATAGCATTTGACAGGGTAGTACTGCTCCTTGATGGCATCCCGGAAGTCATTCCAAGTGGGTGCGGCTGAAAATAATGAGCCTGTACTTTCATCCTTCTGCTCGCAGTAGGTTTCCCACCAGTCCTTGACGTGGGGGGCTGCTTTGAGAAGAGCGAAACAATCTTTTCCCGACTTGAAAATTCATGAACAGAGAAATACCCATCTAGCAGATTTAACCATTTATCTATGGCATCTGCGTCTATTTTACCCTCGAAGATGGGGATTTCAAAATTAACTTGTACCTTAAAGGGCGTGGCGTTTCCAGAGTCGCTGCTGAAAGCCGATGCGTCACCTCTAGGTAGCCGCTGAAGGATCTGCGCAAAACTGTCCATCATCGCGTTCCGTTGTCGCTCGAGGGCTTCTTCGAGCAAGATTTTGATAGGATCTCCTGCTCCCTCGTCTTTCTTCTCATCTGCCATTGAAGGCCGTCGGGATTTTCGAGGCTGGTCTTGCAAAGGTTCGACCAGTTCAAGCCCTAACTCCTTATATCCTGACCTCGTCGGGTACATGCAAAGAAAAACCGAGAAAAAGCAGACCGCTCTGATACCACTGATCCGGATTTAAATAGGAACGCAATAGATTACAGAGATAACCATAAATACAGAGATGCAATAACCATAAATAGAGAGATGCAGCGGAAATAACACTTCATTTCATTAATGGAAATACCGAAATATGCTTACAACCAGAATTGGAAATAAACCAGCTAGGACGATGGTAGCTTATCTCTGAGAAGAGATGTGCGGCTACATGTCTCTGAACTGTTCGAAACTTGTGTTACAATGAGGCTCGAAGGCCTATTTATTATTGAGAAACAATGGAAAACCCTTCACATTCCAAAACCGACCCTTAGAAGATGAAACGCCAAATTGTGGGCCGTTTTGGGTAAATTGGTACATCAATTTCCCGGGGTCGTAACTTTGGCATACGATCTCCGTTTGACGCGTACAATAGCTCATTAGAAAGATCTATTCGAGAACTATCATTGTTGGAACGGCAACACCATGGACCCGTGTTGCCCTTGGATTCCCAAAAAACGTCGTTTAGGGCCTCAAAACGGCTCCGAAGTTCAGGACCCGAAAAACTGCTAAAAATAGTAAGTTGTGCTACAATTAAGGAAACTGAAAATGCTGAAAGAGACAATTGTGGCGGTCCAAATGGGATAGGTGGGTGGCCACCAACATCCACCTGGATCATTCCTCCCCCCTTAGGAAGCAATGGTCCCCATTGCGTTGAGTTCCTCCATCTGCTGACCTTGTCCTGCAATCTCTGATGTGTCCAGTAATGTGGAAAGCATGGTCGACGACGGTCCACATTGAACAGTTGGTGCAGGTGAAGGAATGGAGGAATGCTGTGCTTCAAAGCATTGTTGCACGTAGCCTTGGTACTGGTGTAAGGACCATGTCGGAGTGTTTTGAGCTTCTGATGGGTTCTGGTAAGGCGTTCTTTCTGTCGATGCAACCAGACTTTGTTGCCCACCTGAAACTTGTGTGGTACCCCTGTGGGTGAGGAGAAGTTGTTTCTGTGTTCTGTCATGACTGTATCCCTCTGCTGCTGCTGTTGCGTGGGAGGAACCCTTTGCAGGGGTCATGGATGTAGCAACGATCTTCCCCTTACTTTGGGAGTGAACCATACAGATGAATTTTCTGGTCTGTGATATGAGCTTGCTGCCTTTCTTAGCAGTGATCAAAGACGTGGCGGTAGGTGGAGCTACCTCCGGTATCCTGTATAATGAATCACCGAAAGAAATAATGACAGCGCGGGGCCTTGACTCATACACAGCATGTCGCCTCCACAACTATGGCTGGCCTAATAATACATCACAAACATCCAGAGGTGAAACATCACACAATACCTCGTCTATGAATGGTTTGATGCTGTAGGGAAGGCGACACTGCTAGCGAACTTTGAGATCTCGTCCTTCATGAAGCCACCCGATACTGTACGGCTGTTTGTGTGGTGTAGTCGATAGACCTAACCGCTTCACGACCTCTGCTGAAATAAGGTTCTTTTGGCTGCCACTATCGACAATGAATCGTAGTGGCGAACCCTTCACCCACATCTGTGAGTGGAAAAGACGTTCCCCCTCCTCTAGCTCTTCGGGTTCATTCTTTTGGATCTTGACAATGGCAATGGTGGCACTGGGATCCGCATCAATGATCTGCTTCCCTTTGCCATTCTCCTTGTCGGGTTCTGCTCAAGGTCGGAACATGTATCTGATTCGGAAGCCTTCAACTCGGCCACCAGTGACTGTTTCGTCCGACACTCACTTGTGTTATGAGTGGGACTCTTGTGGAACTCACACCACTTTCCTATGTCCTTCTTCGGCTTTGTGGTGTTGTTTTTTTCTTGTGACTAGGACGGGTTGTTTTGGGTCACCCTGCCTTGGCTTTGTCCTTTGGGCTTCGGATTAGAAGATCCAAAGTCTCGCTTCTTTTGTCTGAACTTTTGCTCGATTTTGACAGCGTACGGTATGTTGTGCTAAGTGAGGAGATGTTCAAGAACTGCATCTCTTCCTGGATGTATCTGTGTAGGCATCCATGGTATTTGAGTACCAGATGCAGCTCAGAATATTTGATACCCAGCTGTGTGCGAAGGGTATGAAAAATGTTTGTGAACTCTGGCACATATTGATCTCGTCCCTGCTGCAGTGTGGTCCATTTGATGTATTTGTCCTCATAGCTTTTGACAGGGTAGTACTGCTCCTTGATGGCATCCCGAAAGTCATTCCAAGTGGGTGTGGCTGAAAATAACAAGCCTGTACTTTCATCCTTCTGCTCGCAGTAGGTTTCCCACCAGTCCTTGACGTGGGGGGCTGCATTGAGAAGAGCGAAAACAATCTTTTCCCGACTTGAAAATTCATGAACAGAGAAATACCCATCTAGCAGATTTAACCATTTATCTACGGCATCTGCGTCTATTTTACCCTCGAAGATGGGAATTTCAAAATTAACTTGTAACTTAAAGGGCGTGGCGTTTCCAGAGTCGCTGCTGGAAGCCGATGCGTCACCTCTAGGTAGCCGCTGAAGGATCTGCGCAAAGCTATCCATCATCGCGTTCCTTTGCTGCTCGAGTGCTTCTTCCAACAAGATTTTGATAGGATCCCCTGCCCCCTCGTCTTTCTTCTCATCCGCCATGGGAGGCCATCGAGATTTGCGAGGCTGGTCTTGCAAAGGTTCAACCAGTTCAAGCCCTAACTCCTTATATCTTGACCTCGTCGGGGACATGCAAAGAAAAAACCGAGAAAAAGCAGACCGCTCTTATACCACTGATCCGGATTTAAACAGGAATGCAATAGATTACAGAGATAACCATAAATACAGAGATGCGATAACCATAAATAAAGAGATGCAGCGGAAATAACACTTCATTTCATTAATGGAAAATACCGAAATATGCTTACAACCAGAATTGGAAATAAACCAGCTAGGACGATGGTAGCTTATCTCTGAGAAGAGATGTGCGGCTACATGCCTCTGAACTGTTCCCCACTGTGTTACAATGAGGCTTGAAGGCCTATTTATTGTTGAGAAACAATGGAAAACCCTTCACATTCCAAAACCTACCCCTAGAAGATGAAACGCCAAATTGTCGGCCCCATTTTGGGTAAATTGGTACATCAATTTCCCAGGGTCGTAACTTTGGCATACGATCTCCGTTTGACGCGTATGATAGCTCGTTAGAAATATCTATCCAAGAACTACCACTTTGGGAAGAGAAACATAGGTTCATGGACCCATGTTGGCCCCAGATTTCCCAAAAAACGTCATTTAGGGCCTCAAAACGGCTCCTGAAGTTCAGGACCTGAAAAAAACTGCTAAAAATAGTAAATTGTGCTACATTTACGGAAACTGAAAAACTGAAAGAGACAGTTGTGGGGGTCCAAATGGGATAGGTGGGTGGCCACCAACATCCACCTGGATCAGACAGGCAGCTTCAATTGCTTCCTAAGTGCAACAATATCTTCTTTTTTCTTTATCAGTGCTTTGATGCCCTTGGCATCCTTGGGATCATGTACCAACTCAACTATTATTTCTTCCAAGGTCTTGATTCTGTTGTCTTTAGCCAAGGAAGATATCTTTTCTAAATCCAATTGGGCAGATGTATTTCTTAATGACTCCTTCAATTGGTGGGCCAACATTGCCTTGTCTGCTAATGTAGCATAGACCATTTCACCTATTTGTTTCTGTAGCTCAATTTGATCCATTTGGTGTATGTCTTTGGCGAGGACCTCTAGATTTGTCCTTATGTAGTTGGTAGCTGTCTGTGGTTGCTGAACTTTAGGCTTAAAATGACTTAAGATCATTTTTTCCTCTTTGATATCATATGCATACATAAATCTTTGCTGTTTGGAGGGTGTCGTTTTGAGAAACTTATCATACAACTGCATTCTCAATGGCTCATTCTGGCCCTTAATCTCCATGAATGTTCTTTTAAAATCAGAACGCTGCTTACTTTGCTGTCTTGAGGAGGAAACTTCCATACCATGCTGTGTCTCCAGTTCTTGCCTGTGAGAGTTGGTGGAAGTTTGTTGGTTGGTTGCCGTCTCCTCTCTTGTACTTTCTGTGATTTCTTCAATAATTTCCTCTTCAGTTAGAGGATCTACTCTTTGCCTTTTGGCCTCTGGCTGCTCTGTTGATCCACTTGCAGGTGTGGTTTCTTCTCTATCCCTTTTCTTGCTTCTTTCCTCATTGAGAGGAGTCTGTAATGCAGGTACCTCTGGTGCCTCTGTGTGTAGTGAAGGGGCTTGCCCTTGACCCTGTTCCTTTGAGGTAGTTGGTTGGTCTGTCATTGTTTGCTGCACTATATCTACTATCTCCTTGCCCTTTGCTGTCCCTGCTGTTGGTGTAGTCCTTTCTTGGGCAGCTTGTTGTGAAGCTGCAGCAGTTGAAGTGCCTTCTCCGGTTTGCTGTGGCACTTTGAATGACATTTGCCCAAAAGAATCTAAGTCAAGAGTCTTTTCCAGATTTTTCATAGTTTGTTCCATTTTTTCTTCCTTAGTGAGTTCTTCAATCAATTTTCCTTTTACACACTCATTTTGATTGGCAAATTGTTCTATTTCAGGGATCTTGCAATGTTCATAGACTGAAAGCCTATATTTTATTCTTCTTGCGTTGATAAAGACATTTGGGTCATAGGGTACCCACCAAAAGCTCCTCTTTAGTCTGAGTTTTTGACCCAATATCTCATCAGCATCCTTCCATCCTTCTTTTTTGTTCATGACATAGGGGCCTAAATGGTCTCTCAATTTCAATTGGGCCTTTTTCTTGGTGCCATGGAAATGAGTCAGATGTGAATTGATAAATTGCCTGAAATATTCCAAGGCAAATAGTGTCATTGGCACATATATTGGGAGCCTGTAGGGGCACAACTCATAGCCATATATCATGATAACAGTGTGATTCCGGTAGAAGTACCAGTCACCCATTTTGTAGCTTTTGGAGAGCTGTAATATTTTTTGCATATCATATGACAGTCTAGGAGGAGGAGTTCTCATGAGGAGAGAAGAGACTGGGTATACAAACATGTCAATAAACTCACAGTAAGAGTAGGGAGAGTTGTGGAATTCATGAAATACTGAGGTCCAAAAAATCACAGACCTCTTTTCTCCTTTAGAGTCCAATTTTCTAATGGGAAATTGGAAACTATCTGGCTGATAATATAGGAACAGATGATAGATGTAGGATAAATATTTGAAGACTCCCTCTCTGTCTAGATTCAAAATCTGGTCATGAATCTTGTTGGCAATGAATTTGGCATAGTTGTATTTGAAAGCAGGGGGTTGCCCTGGGGTGAATATGGATAATAATACTAGTGTAGTTTCATCAATATATTCACTTGTCTTGAACCCTAGAATATAAGATATCATATCAACAAGTAATTTACCCACTTCATTGAATCATGCATAGTGAAAAGGAGGTGGCTCAGTAGGCTGACAATTTGGTTTCATAAACATTTGGGCAATGCGAGCTATCTCTGAGCTGGACAATTTGGGGCCCTCATCAAGCAAGAATTTCATAGTAAGAGGAAACAGAAGCTGAGTTGGTTTGAAGTTTAGCATTTGATTTATGGAGTCAGGAGTTATATGAAAGAGGATAGTCCCAGTTGGAGTTTTGACTGCCCTTTGGGTTGGTTCATATTTCTCACAGCAGAGGCGAATTATCTCAGGGAAAACATTCACAGAGGGGAGGTAGTACATGGGTAGGTTTGATTCCCATATACCATAGAAATCATTTTTTCTTAGATAACCGTTCCTGAGTTCACAGAATGCTTGTAGATGGTTCCTGTCACCAGCTAAGTCTTGGATTTGATAATCTTTATCAGCTAATGGCAACCATTCCAATTCCTTGTGAGGTGCATTTAGAGGGGCTATATTGAGGGCCACTGGAGCCTCCATTTTCAAATGATTTTGTGAATTTTCAACTTGGAGCCTGGGTTTTCACAACAACAGGAAATGAAACACTGGCTGTGGGGCTTTTCTCAGCAAATTGCAAATTGAAGTTAACTTGAAATTGCCTCACTTGGTAAAATTTATAGTAAAAATGAAGTTTGCAGAGTTTCTTTCGGTAAGAACGGACAAAAACAGTTGAGGGCCTTTTTCCTTTGATAATCACAGACCAGAGTGAACTCGAGTTCGATTTTGCGGGAGAAATTTGCAAAGGGAGAGGGAGTTTGCAAGTTTTTTGGTAAAAATTGGGCAAAGGAGTGGTTATGGTTCGTATGTTTGCAGGGGTTTTGATGAATTTAAACTCAAATTCCAGCGTTTTTAGTGATTTAGTAGAGGAAACTTAAAAACACAGGGTTTGGGAGCAAAATTCATGTAAATACCTGTTTTAATGGTGAAATGGGAGATTCGCAGGTGGCGAGTCGAGCTTAGGGGCTGAGCTATGGAGTAAACTTGCTGGGTGGCGGACTGTGTGGTCGAATGACTATCCTTGGGCATAAATTGGCATGCAGACGTCGCATAGAGAAGACAAACAAAACAAGTGAAAATGACACTTTCACCTCTTTTTAACCAAAATTTTGACTTTGGCGGGTTTTGTGCATTTCTTTCGGATGATGTCATTGTGACGTGTGGTTTTGTCATGTAGCGGGGTACGGAAGATGATGCATCGGATGACATGGCGGGTGACATGGCGCTAATGTGGGTGCGATGTTAGCTGATGACATAAGGGTGACGTCAGTGGGGAGGCAACGAGGTGGTAAGCGGTATTCCCTGCACCGCCTTTGGGCCTAGGTGGTATTGAAGGGGGGGCTCTGATCACGTCGAGAAGCTGACAAGCGTCCCTCGTACGGCGGAAATACCGCCCATCCCCCGGACGCTATCATTCGGCAATCGGGGGGGGGGTTCCGTTATTGCCGACAGCTGTTGGATTTAGGCGCGACAATCAGACGACTGGTGGTGAGTGGGAAACAACGGGGTTATGCAGGGCAGGGACCCACATTTAATATTTCATTGTTTACAATGTTTTTGCAGGGTTTGAAAACTTTGGTTAGCAGGGTTTTCAGGGTACGGTTATTCATTTAACTGAATGTTAAATGAAACCTGACATTTTATGCGTAGAGGGCTATTATGTGGTTCCAAATGAACCAATAATTCTCGTGAACCATACTATATGACCATATTAGGCCAAGGAGGGATATTTATAATATTTTTGGGATTTTTTGTGTATTTAGTATAATAGGGGTGGGAGAAACATTACATAGGAGTTATATAAATAGGGTTAGCATGTTAATATGGGTTTAGAAGGGAAGTGCTAAGTTGTAGAGATAGGAACTTAGGCTTAGGGAAATGAAAGGGTTTTTAGTAGTAGAGTTGAATAGTTTTAGGATTAGGAGAAAATCAATATTTTACACAAGAAATGTGGCTTCTCTTCCTAAGAAAAAACAGAGTTTTCACTTAGTATTTTTCATGAAATGAAGTAAACTAGGAGTACTGAGCAGATCTTAGTGTCCTTGGGGGGATGTTAGTAAGTGTTCTTGGAAAAATGAGGAGGGAAATTAGTCATGCTCCATTTGTTTTGTAACCACCTTGCCATAGCACCTTATGATATCCATGAGATAAAACATGTTCAAAGGACAATACTACTCATAAACCTGCTTTTGCAACAACAAAACCGCCTACCCTGCCTAGTACACCTAACATTTTTTCTTCATTTTCCTTGGATGCATTTGAACTAGCAAACCCTGATTCTCTTCTTTTCCTTTAGCTGCCCTCCTATCTAAATCTACCCTTATCTCTTCCAAGGGCCCAAATTAAACAGTTGGGCTCCTTAGCTTCTATACGTATCTACCTGCCTGCCAAGCTTGAACTGTTTGGACAGACCTTTATTCTCTATTCTAAGACAAGTAAATTCAAACATGATCTAGCCAGGATTGAACTGTCTGGCTATTCATTGACTGTGGCAAGAATCAACCACCTGGACACAATGAAATTCTTCAAAAATGGAATAGTAGTGGCACTTGAGCTAGCACACTTTCCTGGTCTTTTGGTTTAGGGTTCATTTATTTCATTTTTCTCTTGACCATCTTATCTTTCTTTCCCTTTGATTTTTCTTCATTTGTTTACAAAATATGGAACCTTTGCAGCATGGAAAGGATGAACATATTTGGAACTTCTCCAGTCAATCATGAAAGATGAAACCTATTGGTATAGGAACCTAACAGGTGGATGAGTCAACAAGGCAACGAAGCATTAGCCATTGACTGTGTGGCTTTACAAGATATTTCGAATAGATTTTCCTATTGAGTTTGGTCAACTTTTTAATTCCTTCTTCCTTTGCTTTTGAACTTTCTTGCAATTGTCTTTCCAAGACTTTTATATCAGGAAGATTACTAGGTGGGCACTCTTGGAAAAGGTTGACATTATGCAGGTTATCATTGATAGTTTCACTGATGTTATTGGCAACATCAGTTGCCCTAGAGACCTCATTCTCGCTTGCAAAATGTGCGAGGAAAGCTTTTTCATACACCTTATGTGGGTTAGGTATATGATACATATTCTTTAAATCTTCAACTGTAAAGGACCCAATCACTGTTTTTCTTGAAGTCAAGAATGTCCTATCGATAATGTTGATGTTCTCAATTATCCATTTTACCATATCGGTATAAGGAAGGATTTGGGCGAGCAACGATCCTGTGCAGAAAGGAGTTGGTGGCCTCATAGTTAGATGCTTCAAAAGATGAAGTAACATATGCTATTGCCACTCTTTGAATTACCTTAGGTCCTTCGCTTTCAAGAAATTTGTATATTGTTGGGTTGTGTTATATTCTTTCCAAGACTAGCTCCCCTAGTTAACTGGGGGGGTTAGAGGGGGGGGGGGGGAGAAGCCCCCCCTTCATTGCACTGATTACGTAGCGGGGGTGTCACAGGCGGTAGCCCCCCTCTATAGGGTTTGGGGCAGCGCCCCGGGGAAATTTTTTGGGACCCTATATTAGGTTGGGCAGACCTACCTATGGTTTTGTGCATGGTTTTCGCACATGGTTTTGGACACGATGGTTTTCGGTCCATGGTATTGGATGCTTTAGCATGTATAAATATGTATTGTAACATTGAAAGGAACATAATGAAAAATCAAGCTGGTAGTCCTGGTTTTAGGATCTAGGGGAAAATATCTCTATATATGTGTTTTATGTGTTATGCTCTCGCATTGTTTATTTTCTGTGTTTTAGAATTTGTATGCAGGTAATTTATGTACGGGTTTAAAACCTACATTGGATTCCCACGAGGACATTCCACTGTCTATCATTCATGTAGTGTCTGAGAAAAGCGGGGGCATTTCTGTTACATCGGAAGCAGAAGGTGCGGTTTGTGAAGTCTCCATGGCTTTCTTCCCTTTCTTTGTTTTGGTCATCCTGTTACACTGCTTCTTCTTGAGTTTAACCTGTAAATTGGAAATATAGAGGAATGAAGAGAAATAGGTCTGAAATGCGGAAGCGTTTGAACATACAAGGCTTGAAATGACGACAAACATAGTTTAAATGCAAACAAATATGAAATATCTATATACAGGCAATCAAATCACCTTGGGGCTTTAAATCATAAACACTGTTAGAAGTCTTTAATAACTGAAATCATGGCTTCGCGTGATAATTTATTGTCTCATTATTAGGTCGTATCGCATAAACCTTTCAAATAGTATTTAGAACCTGTTTCTATGTGTTTTCCTGATATGTGATAGCAATATCATTATATCGGTTCTTTGGGGTATGGGAATTATGTGATGCGATGATCGCGACATCGCGTTCGAAGTTTTTTGGAGCAGAGGGGAATCTGAAATAACCAAAGGCCTTTTGCAATTGTGACATCATGAGGAATTATGTGGCATTAGAGTGGGCCCGAATGATGATTTAATATGTGTGGCTTTTCCTTTGAGTTATTCATTCTTATAATTTTATTAAAGTCACACCTTTTAATGGGTAGCTTTATCTCAATCAAAATATCAAAATTGAAGGGAGCAGTATACCTTTTGCTAATTTGCAGTTCATCCAGACACGAGATATTTATAGGTTGCATTAATTGTTATATCGGGTCTCGATGGCTTATCACATATCGTAATTGGAATGGTCCTCGATGTTTTTATATATTGTATTCGTTATAAATTTGCGATGTGAAAAGTTCCGATATAGAGTATCTTTTTTACAATACCTAAGCCTTTTAAGTTTTAAGTATGTTTTGTTCTCAGGGGTTGTTCTTTATCACATTGCAAGTTTCGAAAGGATAAAACAGAGAATTGTTCATTAAGACTTGCGAAATGCGTTATGTCGTGATTTCTTTAAGGGAGGCTCATTTGAGTTATTTGGGCCTAATGAAATTTGGATTTGTTTTTTCACAAAAATCAATTTTTTTCCTTTTAAAACCCTAAACTATTTTATTTTCCTATGTTTTTAAAATTTAAAGGGTCCCATTTATTTATATAATAATTTCCTAAGATATTCATATATAAAAAATGGGGGTTTTGTTGCATAGCACAACAGAGAAAAAGCACGAGATGAGTACAAGAGAGGAAAACCTAGGATGCAACTAATCCTACTCCTAACCTAACAACTAGAAGGTCGGGGTTATGTATAATTGAATTTCCAATGTAGCCATTGTAATTGTTCTCGATCTGCAATCACAAAGATGCGATCGATTAAAAAAAATATAAAACAATCTACAATAGAAAAGATAAGAACTTAAATAGCTTGCACACAAATTTGAAGGTCTTTCCTCTTAGCAAAAAGATAGGCCATAAACGCTACTTCTAACCAGTTCACCTTCTTACCTTTTTGATGAAAACCATCATTCAACAAACCTTGGAAGCTTCTTGTGAATGTGTCTTCAACTACATCGAACTCCTTAGAAACCACATAGAAAAATAAAAAAACGTTATTGCAACAGAGCCTGCTAAGTAAGATTGCTCCAATCATTCAACTATTAGATCTAAAACTCTTGACAATCCTCTTGAAAACCTAAAAATATTTGAAAAGACGAATTTTAAGTTAAAGGCACGAGATTACAATGAAAATATTATGAGGAGAAATTGATTTGATCATATTCAACAGGCGTGTCAAGGCATTGAGGACTTGGCATAACCATCCGCGAGTGAAGAAGTGCCTCAACCACTTGACAAAGTACCCAGATAGTGAGATGTTAAACTATAAAAATAAAAGGATGTAAAACGACTGTCATTGAATGTGTCGATGGTAAAATAGTAAGTTAAACGATAATAATAAAAAATAGAATCGTGATCAGATGGGCTATTTAAAGCAGAAGATTCCCAGTGCGTAATTACCAAAGATAAATCAAATTGAACAATTCCACAAATGCTCCGTATAATAGAATCATCTTCCTCATGTGATGAGTGTAACAAACCGTTTTCTTGTGAGTGGTTACACACTCCACTAGCATCATAATCGTCAAGCGAAGTAAAAGGGAATGTTAGTATAACAAACACATGAAACCAATCAGGGTAAAACAAGTGAAGAAGAATTTGATTCATCAAATAATCCATGCATTCATTGATGCTCAAGAGGATTTTAGGTGTGAGGAAGAAAACTATTAGCATTAGAATATTCACAAGAAGGATGAGGAGCTGATTATTTTCAAAAGAGTGCGACATGTATGATTCCTTTGGCCAAAGATAATCTTTGGAATGATTTACTTCGAAATTCCATCATTTTATGAGAGACCTAAATTACAAGCCCAATTTGATACATGAGACCTGCATGAAGATGAATCATCTTGAATTTGGTTAGAAATTGAAATCTGAAAGGACGAAAGATCATATTCGCAATGCCAAATATATTTCAAGAAAGAATTTACATTTCTTGAAACCATACATGAAGAAGAGTTTTGTGAAGAAAAATAGATCTGACTCAGTCTGGGGGTCTTGCTAGAGTTACGAGATCCTGGCATAACCATCAATGAAAGTTGAAGTGCCTCGACTCCCTAGCAAGTCCCCGAACTTTCAAGGATTGTAAAATCACATTCTGAAGATTGAACCAAATCATGCATGATGTGAGGATGGATGATTTCACTGATTTCTATGAGTTCACTCTTAACCAGATGACAACCATATTTATCACTAATTTGATCATATTTCACAACTTCAACAACTATATTACTTAAGTTGAAGGATTAATCTCATCACAAATCTAAAGATACATGGATCGGAAAATTTTTATGAGCAAGTTGGTTTGGAGAGTTGTCTTCATGAAAGAGAAGAGATGATGAGGGATGGAAAGAGTACTCAATGATTTGATTGTTTTCATTTTCATCATGGGTAATCTCACCACATTGTGTCAATTAAGAAGTTAGCACGTCAGATGAAGACCTTGAAGATCATGGAGTACCTTCATCGGGAGTAGATTCATTGCCAATGGTAGAGAACCAGGGGTAGTGAGATTAAGTGGAAGTTTCGGTAAGAAAATCTTGTTTGGAAAAATTAGATTCTAGATCTAAAGTAATGTATTCATGAGAAACCGAAAGATCAGTTAATGCATCTGGGCATTCGTGATCACATTCATCAACAAAATCATCGTCATCACAATGATTGTTGCCTAAGGCTATAGATTGATTGAAAGAATTAATTACATTTGATTCACTATTGAGATTAGCAGATTGAAGATCATCCAAGAATGGGATTGCATCATCTTCACATGGAAGATTTTGGGAAAAATAAGAAATATTGATAACATCTTCAGCTTCCTGTTCTTCCACCTGTGCAATGTGACCACCTTATATCATATCACAATTTGAGCCAACAACTTGAAAATTGAGAGGGTGTGAAAAACTAGCTCGTGGAGTAGGTTGATTGGGAAAATCACAGTACAAAGAGTCATTGAATGTAGATTATAGAGCATAAAAAAAATCTAGATAAGGTTCGAGACTAGAGTTATGAATAATAACATCATCTTGCATAATGGAGGAGTTAGTCTTCACCATGGGCTTCATGAGCCATTCTGGGATTTCGTCCATTGAATATGAATCATGATAAGTGGAAGAAGAATGAGAAGATGGATTAGGAATTTTATTTGCATATTTCCCAATTTTATTATCATCACATGGAGACACCCTCATCAGAACTGGAAAAGGAGGAGGACAAATAACAAAAGGATAAATAAATTCCTCCTCTGAAATTAGAGGTGTCTCATGATTCATAAGAGTTGGGGAAGTAGAAACATCAGGGGGTTCAGGTTTCCTGTGCAAAGAGACATGAACCAAATGCTGAAAATTTTGTTTAAAGAAATCCCAATCCACATCTTCTTCAGGAAATTCATAACAAAGGTGAAGGAATCGATTAGAGAAATCCTCCATTGATTCATCATGCCTCATTATTATTTGACTGATTCTTTCATAAACATCTGGGTAAATCATACATATCAAAGGCTTGATCAAACGCCTCGAGGAAATGATGGAAAGAATGGATGGAGGTGGGTGGTAAGGTATGGCACCATTGATTAACATGACCTTAAAGGGTGAGGAGGAAAATCACACAAGAAAACTCTTCATCGTTGATTTCATAAGATTCAAAAAATTTCAGAAAATTAGAAATGTTCATGGTTATGGATGTGCCATCCTCACCATCAAAATTTAACTGAGACAAGTGATAGAGAGGTTCATTGGGGATTGAAAATTGATAAATGGCTAAATTATAAAAACATATGAGGAGTAATATTTAAGGACAAGCCATTTGAGATAAGAGGTTAAAAACATAATCAGTAGGCACAACTTGTCATTTGGCCCTCCTAGCTCCATTTGTTGATGGTGTTGGAAATCTCTCAACTAAGGGGTCTCCCTAATGTGAAGTCCTAATTAGACCTCACAATATTTTGAGTATGAGCCCCATACGGAATATTGGCCTAATTGCCATATATTCTTAAAGATATGCCTTGGATCTAGTTGTCAGCAAGAGAGAGGGGTGCGAATGCGTGTTCAAAAATCAAGGGGTGTCCTTGGTGAGTGTGTGTTCATATGTTTGTCAAAGTTCTGTCATTGTGTAGGGAAAGGGAAGTGAGCCTCTACGAGAGAGGTATTAGTACCACCCTAGTAGAGACACACATGAACAAGAAAGATCTGTACAACATCAAGTGGAATAGTCCATAGTGATGCGACAGTCATTGCAACCAATGTAACAAGGAAGACCTGTCTAATATCCAACAGAATAGTCCATGAGGATGCGACAACGATAATAGTAATTAAAGCATAACCTCAGTATGATAAGTACCAAAATAACTGAATAGTTCAACTACTTTAGAGAAGATGAAAGCAAACACGAGTTACAAACATTCACATAATAGTCTTACAAATATCCATAATTTGTGCATGAAGAACGTGCTGGCCCATAGGGATTCTTATATTAAGTAAAAGTTCCAAGAAACATGTATAAAATGAACACCACTAGCTCCAATAATGGAGCATTGGAGCCACTCTTTAGTCCTCAAATGAACTAGCCTATTCCTCTAATGGCTTGTGGGAGGAGCCAAGGTGAAAAGTCCTTGCTCATACAATGAGGGCATATATATAACCAATAGGTGATGCTTCAACTTCCTTGTGACTCTTTGACTACCCTCATGATTATTTTACTTCCTATGACTTTTCGACCTTACATGAATCTTCATATTCTGAATGTGTCCTTCAGACTTCCACTTTACAATACATTTCGAGTAGGTAATTACATAATCCACAATAATGATGTGACATATGATGACTTGTGATAAGACATGACATCAACTACATGATGATGTGACAATGCCAAGCTTTCCTTCTTACTGCTTCTTTCTATATGTCTTCTTGAAATTATGGTACATGTTCTTCTTCTTGCTCCTTATGACTTGAAGATAAGGAGTCTTCCATGTGATCTTGATCTTGATCTTCTATTAGAGTTCAGTGTTCCTTTATCTTCTCGCCTGATGATGATCTTGTTTCTTCAGCTCCATATGTGTCTTCTAGCATGTCCTCCTTTTCCATCACCTTCTTCATCATCTTGCCATGGCATGATATAGTACATGTGTCTGCAATCCATTCATGACAAGACGATATCAGTCTTATAAACCCATAATCTAAGATGGTGCATATTGATCCATAGATTGAGTCAGAACCAGGTGAGAGACTAGGAAAGAGGCTGAGTAACTACCTAATTGCACAACTTAGGCAGTCATGGGTGAGGTTGAGCCTTGAGACTATGCAATGCACAGTTCAGGTTGGGCTAAGTAAGAAAACTTCGAAGTCTGGGAGCTCAGGGTGACCGGTTGAGGGGATGAACACTGGATCAGCCTATTGTGTAGTTCTGGAGGACAAATGAGCACACGTGATTGTGCATCTCAGAGAGTCAATCATGAGATTGAGCTTTGAGAATGTGTAATGCCCAGTTTAGGAAAGACTAAGGATACAAACTGCACAGTTTCTGGAATTAGTGAGCTTAGCAGTGGGATTTTTCACTACTTGGGAGAACTGTGCAGTTCTCAGAGGTAGAGGAGGTTTGGCCATTTCGCAGTTGCGTAGTTTAGGAGATCAAAGATGAGCTTGATGTAAGAAACTATGCAATGTGTAGTTAAGGCTGGGCTGGGAGGATGAATTGCGCAATTCTGGGAGTCAAGGTCGGGCTTGAGAATTGGAACTAGGTAGTGCAACAATCATGGGAAGCATGAACTGTGCATTGCACAATGTCAAGGGACAAGGATGTAGCTTAAGGGTTGGAGCAGTGTAAATTTGAGGAAGGTTGGATGAGGCTAGGTCGTTGGGAAATTTCTAAAAATTGGCTAAGTGTGGGACCGAAGGGACTCATGTGAACAATGATATGACTTGACTGTCATCATAAACTTGAAACACTTTGACGACACAACAACATAGATCATCTGGAACACATTAAAAACATATTTCCCTCAATTCAGAAACCTTGCAATGACTTAACGACAAGTGTGACACTAAAGGTACATTTTGCAATGACTGTGACGACACTTGTGTGACAATGCTAAAAAATTTGGGAATGATTGTGACTAATGTTTACATGGTTAGACCAACTCATTCACACAAAGATAACCCCTCGAAACCACCATAACAAGCATACATTCATTGTGCGACATATAACATGTGAAAATATGCCAATTACTAAAGTGCGAATAACTCTTGTGATATGTGGACGATAGTGAAAGTAACACATGCAAAAGCAAAGATAACATGAAAATGAAAATAATTAGAGTGAAGGCAATCGAAAGTGACAAACAAAAAAATGAAAATGACATTCGTGAAAACAAAGGTGTGTGACGTTGACAGTTTTAGAAATTCACCGAAATGGAAGTACGAACGCAGTTAGAATGTGAGAAACTATCATTGTTAGTGCACGCTGACTGTCGACGTGGATTGGACATCCCACATGCACAATATTGATTGAACGTGCCATGCTTATCCAATCTTGAGTAAAAGAAGGCACTCATGGACTCGTTACAGACTGAGCATGTGTGAGCAAGTGACTTCGACACTTATGATCGAAGAAGGGAGCTCAAAGCATTAACCAAACAAGAAGTGACTATGGAAAAAATCATCACCATATCAACATTAGGCTCCAAAATTAGAATGTGCGCAAAATTTTGGAGGGTGTTTGTTGCAGCGACAACAAAATGCTTAAGGGTTTTCTTCCTTTCTATCCCTTTATATAAGCCACAATTCTTCTTGAGTACAAGAGGCCCATAGTTCTTCAAAAGAGGGAACTTCCTTCCAACTACTTATACTAGTTGCAAATGCATCCCATGATCTAGGTAGCCCATTAAGTGTTGTAGTTACAAGTTCCTTCTTAGAGATGATTTCATTAATTACTCAAAGTTGGTCTCTTAGTTGAGACATTCTTAGGAAATATGAAGCCATAATGTCATCATCTATAATCTTCATATCAAAAAGCTTATTCTTAAAACTCATGACTTGGCCAATGTTGTTATCTATATATTAGTTAGGGCATCATGCATTGCCTTTGAATATTTAAGCTTTGCAATATATAGGATTAGGTGATATCTAATGGAATCCACAACGAGGCTTATGGAAGTGATGTCATCTTATCCATGTGGATATCGGTGGCCACCCACCTATTCCACTTGGACCCCCACCATTGTTTCTTTCAGTTTTTCAGTTTCCTTATTTGTAGCCAATTTACTATTTTTGGCAGTTTTTCGGGTCTTGAAATTTCTGAGCCATTTTGAGGCCCTAAATGATGTTTTTTGGGAAAACTGTGGCCAACATGGAAGTTGGAACAATGTTGTCCATTCAAAAGCTGTAGTCCTTGGATAGATATTTCTAATGAGGTATTGTGCACGTCAAACATAGATCGTATGCCAATGTTACGACCCTAGGAAGTTGATGTACCAATTTACCCAAACGGGGCCCATAGTTTGGCGCTTCATCTCCTAGGGTTAGGTTTTTGGATGTTTAGGGTTTTCCAATATTTCTCAATAACAAATAGGCCATTAAGCCTCATTGTAACACAATTTAGAGGCATATAGCCACTACATCTCTTCTCAGAGATAAACTACCATTGCCTGAGCTAGTCTTATTTCCATTCTGTTTGTAAGCATGTGTCAGTATTTGTTATTAATGAAATGAAGTGTTATTTCTGCTGCATCTCTGTATTTATGGTAATATCTATAATTTGTTGTGTTCATGTTTAAATCCATATCAATGTTATCAGAGTGGTCTTCTCTTTCTCTGTTTTCTTTGCATGTCCCCAACGAGGTCGGGATATAAGGAATTATGGCTCGAATTGGTCGAACCTTTGTAAGACCAGCCTCGCAAATCCTGACAGATTCCCATGGCATAAGAAAATAAAGATGAGGGGGTAGGAGATCCTATCAAAATTTTTCTCGAAGAAGCCCTCGAGAGACAAAGTAACGCTATGATGGACAAATTTTCTTAGATCGTTTAGCAGCTACCCAGGGGTGAGGCATCTACTTCCAGCAGCTACTCTGGAAGTGCCACGCCATTTAAGGTACAAGTTAACTTTGACATCCCTATATTTGAGGTCCAGATTGATTCAGATGTCGTAGATAAATGGTTGAATCTGTTAGAAGGATATTTTTTTGTTCATGATTTTTCCATTCGGGAAAATATTACTTTTGCACTTCTCAAAGCCGCCCCCTACATCAGTGACTGGTGGGAAACCTACTGCGAGAAGAAGAATGAGAGAGAACCCTCACTGTTTTCCACCGCACCCACTTCGAATTTATTCCGGGACACCATCAAGGAATAGTACTATCCTATTGGGAGATATGAGGACAAGTACATAACGTGGACCATGCTGCAGCAGGGAAGGGACCAAAACGTGCTAGATTTTACCAATATTTTTCATACCCTTTGCACAAAGTTGAGTATTAAGGATTTTGAGTGGCATTTGGTACTAAAATACCACAACTGCTTACACAGGTACATCCAAGATGAGATGGAGTTCCTGGACATCTCCTCGCTCGGCATGGCGTGCCGATTCACTGTCAAGATCAAGCATAAGCTTAAATAAAAGAAGCGAGACTTTGGATCTACGAATCTAAAGCAAGGGAAAGGTTCCCCCAAAATCGGAGAAAAAAGGACAAAGCCAAGGTGGGGTGACCCAAGGCAACTCATTGAAGTGGCAAGAAAAGAAAAAAAAACAACGAAGTCAAAGAAGGAAACAAGAAAGTGGTGTGAGTTCCATAAGAGCCCCACTCACAACACAAGTGAGTGTCGGGCCAAGCAATCATGGGTGATTGAGTTGAAGGCTTCAAAATAAGATGCATGTTTCGACCTTGAGTCAGAACTCGAGAAGAGGAATGACAAAGGGAAGCAGATTATTGATGCGGAGCCTAGAACCCCTGTTTCCACCACTAAGATCCAGAAGAATGAGTCTGAAGATCTAGAGGATGGGAAACATCTCTTCCACTCACAAATATGGGTGAAGGGTTCACTGTTGCAATTTATCATTGATAGTGGGAGCCAAAAGAACCTCATTTTAGTAGAGGTCATGAAGCGGTTGGGCCTACCGACTACACCACACCTGCAAATGTACAATATTGGGTGGGTTCACCAAGGACGAGATTTCCAACTCAACCAGCAGTGCATGCCTTCCCTACAACATCAAGCCCTTCATGGATGAGGTATTGTGTGATGTTTCTCCTCTTGACATTTGTGATGTATTATTAGGCCAACCATACTTGTGGAAGTGGCATGCTGTGTATGAGTCAAGGCCTTGTGATATTATCGTTACCTTGGGAAATAAGTTGTACAAGATACAAGAGGTAGCATCGCCTATCGCCATCTCTTTGGTTACTGCAAAACAATGCAGTAAGATCATTTCCAAAACCATGATTTTTTTTTTCTTGATGATATGCCCTCAGGGAAAGAAAAATATGGTGGCCACGACCTCTAGACAGGGCCCCTTCACACGACAACAATAGATGGACAAGGTTGTGGAGGAGTATAAGGACATTTTCACCTCCCCCGCAGGGGTGCCTCTACACTGTCAAGTTAAGCTCTCTATCAATCTGACCCCAGGTGCGTCGTTGCCTAATGGACCAATCTATCTATGCTCCATTATGAAGAACGATGAAATCAAGAGGCAGATTTAGGAGCTGTTGCATAAACGTCACGTTCGGTCGAGTTTATCACCCTTTGGGAGCCTGATCATGTTGGTAAAAAAGAAGGATGGGACTTGGAGACTGTATTGACTATCATGTGTTGAACAGGATGAATGTTTGGAATAGGTAACCGATCCCATAGATTGATGACCTTATGGACCAACTCAAGGGGAAAAATAATTTAGCAAGATTGACTTGAAGTCTGGATATCACTAGGTACCAATCGAACCCTCTGATGCATGGAATACTACCTTCAAAGCTGAGGAGGGCCTTTTTGAATGGCTGGGTATGCTTTTCGGGTTGACGAATGCTCCTGCAACCTTCATGAGGTTGATGGATGACATCTTGTGATTGTTCAAAGACTCATTTTTAGTGGTATACTTAGATGAAATCCTAGTCTTCATCTGGAGTTGGGAGGAGCACCTCCACCACATCTGACAGGTTCTCCAAATACTGCGGCAACACAAGTTGTGTGCCAATTTGGAGAAATGAAATTTTGGCATGACCCAGTTTCAGCATCTAGGATACATTATTGATGAACAAGGGGTGCATGTGGATCCAGCCAAGATCTAAGTCATTCAGGATTGGTCAGCTCCAACCACTTTGAAGGAGCTCCGCAACTTTCTAGGTCTTGCCAATTTCTACCGTAGGTTCGTATTGGGGTTCTCTCATATCACTTGGCCCTTGAGTCAAGTCACCAAGGGACGAGCGAAAGAAAAATTATTTTAGTCTGAATCTTAACAAGAGGCATTTGCAGAGTTGAAACATCGCCTTTGTTATGCACTAGTGCTCACACTACCAGAATTGCAATAACCATTTGAGATCGAGACATATGCCTTTGATGATGCTATTGGGGCAGTCTTTTCTTAACAGGGGCATCCAGTGGCACATCATAGTAAGACACTTTCAGACACAGTCTGAATGTATCCCACTTATGACAAAAAGATGTATTCCGTTGTGCAGGCCTACCGAAAATGGAAGAATTACGTTTTGGGGAAGGAAACGATCATCCACACAAACCACTGATGCATACAATTCATACAGATGCAAGGGAAGTTGCAGAATGATCGCCATCAGAAGTGGTCCACATACCTACAATAGTTCCATTTGAATATCAAGTACAAGAAGGGAAACACCAATAATGTTGCAGACTACCTTAGCTAACCACCAATCATGGCGCTAACCACCTTGCTCAACTCTTGTGGGCATGCGACTTTTGATTGGCCACTTCTCTAAAAAAGTGACCTAGAATTCAACCACACATACTAGATGTTCTTGAAGGATCAACAAGTTCCACATTTTCACCTCTAGGATGCCCTATTATTGCCACTTGGGACACCTTTGTGTTCCTTCAAGCGAGGGTGCCAATATTTTGGAAGCGCACTACAGTTGGGATGTTGGGCATTTTGGGGTCGAGAAAATGGTGGAAATACTGCAAAAGTATTTCTATTGATCAAATCTTCGACAGGATGTCGGGAAACACATCAAATCCTACACTGACTGTGCCATTGCCAAAGCGACCATCAAGAAGAAAGGTCTCTATACTCTATTTCCTACCCCTAGTTGACCTTAGGAATCCATCTCCATGGATTACATGTCGGGCCTTTCTTCTACTAAACATGGCAATGACTGTGTTTTTGTGGTCGTCAATAGATTCTAAAAAATGGCCATTATGACGGTCTTCAAGAAGAATATCACAACAACAACCACTGCTAAACTCTTTTGAACGAGTATGGGTACACTTTGGGATCCCACAGTCTATCATATTAGATTGGGACAACAGGTTCCTCAGTACATTTTGGTCCAGTCTCTGGTCAATTCTGGACACCAAGCTCACTAAGTCCACAAATTTCCATCCCTAAACTGATGGCCAGGCAGAGGTCGCCAACAGGATGATCGTACACATTTTGTGCATGTAAAACTCAAAGCATCCATGCACATGGGATGAGAGCTTCCCCTATGTCCAGCACAACTATAACTAGGCTCTCCATAGCTCGAACGGCCACAACCCTTTTCAGGTGGGCTTGGGATTCCAGCCACTATGTCCCATTGATGTGGCCATACCATTTGCAGCTACTCAGGTAGATTCAACTCATGTCCAGTCCAAAGCCGATAAGGCAAACAAATTCATTGAGTACATTCAAAACATCTGCTAGTAGGTCCACAACATTATGAAGAAATCAAATTCCAAGTACAAACAACGACATGATCAACATCGGGTGCCACACAAGTTTCAGGTGGGCGATAAAGTCTGGTTGCATTTGCAGAAGGAAAGCCTTACCAGATCCTATTGGAAACTCAGACCACTATGATATGGTCCTTACACCATTACCAAGGCTATGGGAGACAATGCATTTGAGCTCAACATTCCCCCTTTCCTTGGCCTACACCTAATGTTCAATGTGGATTGCCTTCGACCATACTTCCCACCATTGCTAGACACATCAAACATTACAGAACATCTCACACCTACAGAGTTAAATCCAAACTGCATGGATGATGGATACGTAGATAAGAAGACTCGACATCAAAGGATCCAACTATATCAAATTGTCAAAGCAGGCCAACTCCTTCACCAGGGCAAGTGGCTCACTAGGGACCAAGTTCAACATAAGTTCCTCATCTCATGGAGAAGCTCAACGCAATGGGGACCATTGCTCCCTAAGGGGGGAGGGATGATCTAGGTGTATATTGGTGGCCACTCGCCTATTCCACTTCGGCCCCCACCATTGTTTCTTTTAGTTTTTCAGTTTCCTTATTTGTAGCAGAATTTACTATTTTTGGCATTTTTTCGGGTCGTGAACCTTCAGAGATGTTTTGAGGCCCTAAATGATGTTTGTTTTTAAGAAAAATGGGGCTGATAAGGGCTGTAGACCATGTTGGCCATTCAAAAGTTGTAGTCCTCGGATAGATCTTTCTAACGAGGTATTGTGCGGGTCAAATGAAGATCATATGCCAAAGTGATGACCCCGAGAAGTTGTTTTACTAATTTACCCAAACAAGGCCCATAGTTTGGCGCTTCATCTCCTAAGGTTAGGTTTTTGGATGTTTAGGGTTTTCCATTATTTCTCAATAATAAATAGGCCTTTGAGCCTCATTGTAACACAGTTCAGAGGCATGTAGCTACCATATCTCTTCTCAGAGATAAGCTACCATCTCCCGAGTTAGTCTTATTTCCATTCTGTTTGTAAGCATATGTTAGTATTTGTTATTAATGAAATGAAGTGTTATTTTTGTCGCATCTCAATATTTATGGTTGTATTTGTAATTTTTTACGTTCCTGTTTAAATCCGGATCATCATCATCCTTGAAATTTCTTTTATTGAACTATCTGTTGGTTCTACAACCTTGCCCTTCACAATATCCAAAACTTTGTTCTTTGCAAGAATAAGGTCAATCCTAGTTTTCCAAGCTCTAAAATTTGAAGCCCCTTCTAACTTATTCTATGGTTTCATAAAAGAGTCCATGAATGTATATCAAAAAGAAGGACTCAACAATATTGATCTCAATGTAGGGTTTCTTCAAGAGTGATCTCAGTGTTCCTTCCTTCACCAAAGCTTTGATCCCATGTCAATTCTTCAAGTGAAATAAATACAAGAACAATATTTATGAAAAATAATAATTACTTCTCATGATGTTGATCTTCTTTTTATTTTTCTATTATACCATTAAGTAATTATACTTCATAAATTCAACCAAATAAATGCAGTAGAACAATAGAGATCATAATATTTACCCTCGGAAAGCCCATTGAGGGGAAAAACCCAACAACCTTTTCAATAGAAAAATTATTTCGTTTACCAAGAGACACACATAGACCTCTAGTCAACAACTATGTCAAACCGACCTTCAAAAAATATATGGTCAAACGTGGTCAAGGCCTCCAAGACAAGCCTTCCAATCTGATCCAAACTTGCCTTCTTTTTCTTCCCTAAGCCAAATTTCGACCTCCCAGAAATTTCCAAAAACCTAGAACTATGCCCCCCTGCAACTGCCCAAAAAAATCGTCCCAAAAACTCTAACTTCTCAGAAGATCATGTGAATTGGAGAGAGAGAGTCCTTCCGCATGCACGAGCTAGATAGAAAGATAAAGAGATGAATTTAGTCATTCTTTTCATCCTTTTTGTTCTTCTTTTCCTTTGCTTGGATGCCCAAAAGATTATTGATGAGAGAGATCAACTTTTTGCCATCTACTGGAGGTCAAATGTTTATATATAGTGTTTTGATGGGTTGAATGGGTGAGTATTTTTCCTAGGCCAACTTGTCCTAGAGGGAGGTCGACTTGACAAATTTTGGAGCCAAAATTTCAAATTCAAAAATACAAATTTTCTTATTTTAAAAAATCCCAAATGGACGTCACTCAAAAATACAATTTTCTTTTGACTCTTGCATGAACAACATACTTTACAATAATCAATATAAATACATCAAGGGCCAAAATTTACATTATGAAAACTGACCATAGTTACAAAATTCAACAAAATTCCTCCAAAACCAATCTATTGTTTTATCATAGGGAGAGAATCCAACAAGGATTCGAAGGGGAGGAAACAATCTATTCTTTTAGTGATTTTGTCATCTCTAGTTCTATGATTTCACTAGGTAGGGATAAGTTTAACAAGTTCCACATCTACCAAATTGCAATGATCCAACCTACTTCTAAAGAAATCAACATGTTGGACTGACCATTTCTTGAGGGCCCCATGATTCCGATGGACCCATCGAAAAATTAAGGTCATGGCCTATAATCAATGGGTCATATCTAAAAAGGGAACTATTTAGGATATTACCCCAAAACACCTTTATATTTTTGGAGGGACCATAAATGTTGATTAATACAAGGAGCGAGGTATAGGTCATTTGAAAAAACCTGCACTCCCAAGTAGGATTCCATACTTTAGAGGTTGGCCAATCTAAGTTGTCTTGAGTGCCACCAACTCCCCTGAGAACATGTTCGCATCCTCGGCCATGAAAATGCAATCCAATAGTAAGGATTCTAGGCACTTAATGACAGAAGTTCCATAGCTTGGAGTCTCCTAAAGGAATATGATGTTAGGTTTATTTCTTTCAATTATTCTCTTGAGATCCTGGTTTATTTTGGGTTAATCCAACCCATAATGGTTCAAGGAGAGTAGTTTAATTTTGAGAATCCAACAGGGGCTAGGCTTGCTCTAAGGGCCCCTTTGATGGACATCTATTTTCCCGTGGAAAGGTCCAGATGGGATGTCTCTTTGGCTTTGGACAATAAAGCATTTTGACAATGACCTCTACATTCGGAGGCATGAAGAGAGATTCTCCAGAAACCCAAGACCACTCTCTCCTTCTTAGAAACCACCTGCTTGGAGTAGAGATTATAAATAACATCCTTAGGGATTGATATGTTTGAATTATATGGGGTAGATGAGGTCACAATCAAGATGGGATCACCCGAGGCATAAGGGAAAGGGCATAAATCCAAAACCCAACTAGAAGGGGAAGGGCTAGTGGGGGTAGAGAAGGGGGATACATCAAAGGATAGAAATACCACCAAGATAGGGGGCAAGGAGGTGTTAGTAATCGATAAATTTCTCTAGGATGAGGAGAGAAATCCCAGAGGTAATCACAAAACCATTTGGGTTAGAAACTGGCTTTTTCGAACTGGAGGGGCCTCTCACACTTGAAAGAAGATCAAATTATGTAATCAACAACGCTCAAGGACATTTCACAGAGGCCAAATCTGTAAAGATAAAAAAATATTTAATGAAAATGGTTGATGGACTTGAGAGGGAGGGTCATTGGGCATGGATTCATTTTTCAAAGTTTTATATAAAATAATGAGAACTTCATATTAGACACTTACGACAATAGAGGTAGGGTAGGTACTATTCCAAGTCACAACATTTGGTTATAGCATAGGATGAGTTTTGAAAATGAATGAAAATTACACGGAGATATTTAACCAATATGTTGAAAAGCATGAATTAAAATTCTGAAACATATATTCCAGGATCAAATATCTAGAGGAACATTATAAAGGAACATGTAGTTAAAGTGAATTCCATTATAGGTCAGAAAAAGAAGTAGTCATCCAGAGCATTAACATAAATGAATTATGAAAAACTGCCTTTGGAAATAATTTAGAAGTGAAAATTTGAAAAAATGAGACAGTGAATAGAGGTCACAGAAACCTGAAACTCATACCACAAGAATCTCAACTCAAGTGTCAAATCCCTACGCTGATAATTTTATTGTAGCAAGAGAAAAAACATACACATGCCTTCTCTAAAAATCTGAACCCTTTTCTCTTATTTTGTTCAATTTAAATACATTAGGCATATTGAAGCATCAAAATAAGATACAATGTATCTTTCATCCACTTGAGAGGATCAAATCATTTTCAATTTAGAAACATCAATTTTTGAAAGCAAAAAACTAAGATAAAGATAGAACTAAAACTAAAACATATTTTATGATAAAATTAGCTTTATCTTATCTACTTCTCTGATACCTATCCATTCCTTTCTATCCATATCACCAAAATCATTCTGGATATGTATACATTTCCACATTTTCAAACCGAACCATTTTTTTTACAATTATGCCAACAAAAACAACGAAAATATGTAATATTCTTAATCCAGAATATTCCGCAAACCCCAGCAAAACTCCAACCAAATATGTGAAAATGATATAATAACCAAGAAGTGATAAAATAACAATGGAACATCATATAATAATGTAAATCGGGAATATAAGCAGATGCACAAGAAATGCAGTGAGAAATGCTAAGAACTTTTATTATACTAAGCAATAAATGAGTAAAAAAGGTGATTAGATAGATGACACCTCGACTTACACAAGGCAAGTGATGAAATACTCTCAGAATGACAAGAATGGCCTCTCTGCGTGGATGCTGCTGCTGTGCTGCTAGAAAACAAATGATGATTTGGGGCTGCTCCCCTCCTCAGAAAAAGATAGAACTCTGGATTCGGGCTCTACTCAAGAAACCTAGAAAAACCCAGAAAGATTTGCTGGAATGGCCTCACACTGATCTGCGTCCTAGCTACGGGAAAACTGTCGTGCTACTGCTGCTGATAGAAGTAAAATGAGGATTTGGGGCTGCTCCCCTCCTCAGAAAAGGCTGAAACTCTGGAATCAGACTCTACTCAAAAAACCCAGAAAAAACCCAAAAAGCTTTTTTGAAATGGCCAACCCCCAAAAATCACCCCCTTGGGGTTCTGCGCAGTTCCTCACAGACACTGATGAAACTGCTGCTGAAATGCTGATGAAATCGCTGCTGAAATGCTGATGAAACTACTGCTAGAATGCTAATGGAAATACCTTTCCCGAGCAGGAACTCGAAGTCCCCCAAGGCTAAGGTTGAGATCTCCGAACGGAGACACTCAATGCACTAAACAGTGCTGCAAACTAGCTAAACAACTAGCGTGCTCTAAGTCGAAATGAATATCACAAATGCTCATAACCAGAATGATCAAAATGAGGGGGATTATCTGTCGTTTATAGCTTTTTCCTCACTCAATCCCAAGGCTCACCTCCTCCTGCGTGATTCCTCTCTTGCCACGTGTTTCTTCCCTCCTGCGCAGTCTCTCCATGTGTCTGCGTGGGCTCCATTTCTGCGTCCCCCTTTGGCCCCCTTGGCTCCCTTCTAAGTCACAAAGTTGTGCTACTAGGAAGTGACTTTTTATTCTAAAAGTGATTTATGTCCCCCGTCCTCACTTTTTTTATTCACAAATAACTATAGAAGGCAAAAATTGAACAAAATCGAATTTTCCAATTAGCCATGGCTAATTAGGAATACTACAAAATATGCCTTGAAGAAAAACTTGTAGCTCCCAAATTGTAGATCCTGTGTAAAAACTAAAGGAGTTTATTGTAGATGAACTTGTCATGGAGATAAACCTCTCTCATTTTCTTCAAATTCTTCTCCAACACCTTACAAAATTCTCTGTAAAATAATGAATAAAACAAGAAATTTGCACAGTGCGAAAAATATGATTTGAAGAAGCATTCAAATATCCCGATACATGAAACTTGTGAAAAAAATGGAAGAGGTTATTGTTATTTGGCCCTTCCTTGTGAAAAACCTCTTTTAGTTTCCAAATATTCTCCTCCATGTGATAGAAAATTATTATTCAATAGGATGACCAAAACAAAGTATTTGTGCAACATTATGCAATGAATAGTCTGAGTAGCACTCCATGCTCTGTATGGTTGCACACCTCCTTTGACAAAATGGATCAAATGGGTAGGCTTGAAATGGATGTGTGATGGTGTAGAACTCTTGAGGAGACTCTCCAACTCTTGCAAACCTCCTAAATGGTTGATACCCACCTGCACAACGACCATGAATCTCATTAAGTTGACACACCTTCCTACCTTTGGTGAACTCTTGATGACAGAAAATTGAAAACGACGACAATAGTGGTCATAGACTCAAATTATTCAAAACATTAAAATTAAAGGACATGGGAAATACTTTTGACGATGAAAACTACTGACCCTAATAGGAGGGAGGGGAGGCACCACCACTGAGAGGGGTGGAAGCCAAAGGAGTAGAGTTTGCAACCTCGGAGGGGGACATCCAGAGTAGGGAGAGGAGAATCGAACATGGGAGATCCAGATGGGGGGGGGGGGGGGGGGGGCATCCAGAGCAGGGGGAGGAGAATCAACCATAAGAGATCTAAGGGGGAGGGGTGGAATTAATGTTAAAATATTACAAAGAAACCATGAAATTTGAAAGGGAGAGATGTGGAAATGAAAATGAAACAGAAGGAAAAAAATATGGTAATTTCAGAAAAAGGAGCCTCAGAGGTAGAATTTATGGTTGAACATCTTGCGACCATGGCCATCCCATATGATCTTTTTTCCATAAATTCTTTTCCACTCACTGCTTGGTTGATCATTGAAAACCCCTTCTCCAGAATGGAAGACTTAGGTGCAGTACAACTAGGAAGATCAGGAGATGAGGATCTATGCGTTCGTTTCTAGTATGGAAGGGTGTATTTCTTGAAAATATGCCCATAGCTATGGCATATTTTGCATTTAAAAGGGAAACCTTTGTAATCCTAGACTAGGGTCATGTCATCCTTCTGGCCATTCACTATTTCCCATTCCTAATCGTTTTATAAGACAATTTTGACGAGGATGCGCACCATCATTTTTTCTCCTGTATCCAAGTAGGAACTTTCATGCTCTAAGCAAGTATCGAAGACATTCCCTATATGCCAAAAAATGAGCTCATGCCAAATATGAACAGGTAAATATGGTATATAGAGCCAAATGGGGATCACATCCAAGCGTTCCCTCTTTGAATTAGAGAGAAGGTTCCATTATTTAAACATGATTGGAGAAAATTCTATTCTCCATATCCTTCAAGTGACAAACTTTGCATCCTCCTCATTTATGAAGATTAAGTGAATCCAACCCTAGGCCAAGACATTGACAGTTGGTGAGGATTTAACTAGTGGCAACACTACTTCATAAACCTAAGAGTAGAGAAAAGGAGCACCAAACTTAGATCCTTGAACTCTCCCAACCAAATATTTTTGGGTTAGGACCTTTTCTTAGTGCATGGCAAAGTTTTCCCCCAAAACCAGGGTAGCATTAGCCTTGTTAACTTTTTTTAAAGAACGTTCTTTCTTCCACTCGCTAAGGGAATCTAGATTGGCATGTTGAGATGCAGTTCTAGTTGAAACAACCACTAGAGCCCCTTTAGGGGGAATAGCCCTAGAGACTCTTATTATATGACTTGCTACGTTAAATGAGACTGATAAATAATTAAGAAAGATGCAAGGAAGGGATTGAATAAAAGGGCCTTGAGGAGGATGGGACATCGACAATACCTTAGGAATATGAAAACACTTGTTGGATCCAAAACCCTTAGAGAGAGTGTAGAAATTTGATAGAAATTTCAACTTCTCAATACTTCAAACTGAAAAACAAGAGATAGAATTCTACTCTACTAATCTGCATAATGGAAACCACAATTTAGAAATGTTGGGTTGTGTTATATTCTTTCCACGACTAGCCCACGTAGTTAACTAGGGGATAGAGGGGGGGAGGTCACAGGGGGTTTGAGGGGTACCCGTAACCCCACTTTATGGGGTCCGGGGCAGCGCCCCTGAAAATTTTGGTTTTGGACCCTATGTTAGGTTGGGCGGACCCACCTATGGTTTTGTGCATGATTTTTGCACATGTTTTTTGGATGCGTTGGTTTTCGGTCCATGGTATTGGATGCTTCAGCATGTATAAATATGTATTATAACATTTAAAGGAACACAATGAAAAATCATGCTGGTAGTCCCGGTTTACGGATCCAGGGGAAAATCTCTGTGTATATGTGTTTTATGTGTTATGCTCTCACATTGTTTATTTTATTTGTTTTAGAATTCGTATGCAGGTAATTTATGTATGGGGTTAAAACCTACATTTGGTATCAGAGCAGTTTTGGCTTCAAGGGGACGTCTTTGTTGCTGAGGGGTTTCAATTGGGCCTGTGGTAGACCCTGTTCAGTGGGAGATCTGCGAGATCGATTCTGGTGGTGAAAGAAGATGGTGAGTAGTGGAAAGATAGAGATCGAGAAATTTACATGTCAGGGTTTTGAGTTGTGGAAACTCAAGATGGAGGATCTGTTGGTGGATAAAGATCAGTGGATCACTGTAGATCTAGGTACTAAACCAACGGGAGTGTCCGATGAAGAATGGAAGAAGTTGGATCAGAAGACAAAGAGAACAATACGATTGTGTGTCTCAGATTCAGTACTGTTGAATGTATCAGGGGAAGCTACGGCGAAGGCTTTGTGGGACAAGTTAGGGACTTTGTACCAATCTAAGTCTCTGGTGAATGAACTGTTCTTATAGAAAAAGCTGTATAACATGAGGATGAAAGATGGAGACTTGGTGACAGAGCATCTAAATGCATTTAATACTGTGGTAAGTCAGTTAGCATTTGTTGATATTAAAATTTCAGATGAAGATAATTGCATCAGTTTGTTGTGTTCTCTACTAGATTCATGGTATAGTCTGGTTATTGTAATAGGTAGCAATGAAATTGCCTTGCAGTTTGATGAAATAGTCTCATCCTTACTGAAGGAGGAGATGAGATGGAAAAATATGGAGAGCCAGAATAGTGATGCCTTGTCTGTACGAGGACAGTCCCAGAACAAAAACAAAAATAGGTCATCGAGTAGGAGATCTAAATCTAGAGGAAGATCTAAATCTCCAGGAAAACATGTAAATGTGGTGTGCTGGAAATGTGGAAAGGAAGGGCACTACAAAAGGGACTGTAAATCTTAATCTCCTAACAAAGGAAAGGGATATGATGAGGCTCCTTTTGTATAGGTGAAAATCACCTCAGATGAAGGTGGGGATGTGTACTTGGCTTCTTCAAGTACACATGTAGATCATGAGGCATGGTTGATTGACTCAGGTGCATCCTTTCACTTCACTCCCCATAGAGAGTGGTTCTGCGAGTATGAGAAATACGATGGTGGTGATGTCTTCTTAGGGAATGATAGGAAGGCTAGAATCGTTGGTCGTGGAAAAGTAAAGTTGAAGTTTCAAGGTGGAAGGACTAGAACACTTCCGGATGTTCTACATATTCTTGCATTGGCTAGAAATCTGATTTTTGTAAGCAAGTTGGATGATGCAGGTGTAAAAACAATGTTCGAGAAGGATACCTACAAAATGGCTTGAGGAGCACTGGTATTGATGCGGGGAGTTCGGATTGGAACTCTGTATAAGCTGCAAGGTAGCACTGTTGTTGATAGGTGCAATAGTTCTGTGGTTCTTGAAAGTGGAGTAGAAAATTGCCTCTAGAGAGAAGACCATGTTGTGGCAACAAAGGCTTGGAAATATTGGAGAGAAAGGCCTTCGAATACTTCATGGTAAAGGTATTGTAGAAGGTATGAGTAATAGCTCTCTGGATTTTGATTTCTGTGAAAATTGTGTCTATGGGAAGTAGAATCGGGTGATTTTCCCCTCTGGTAGTAAGAGGGCAAAACAGATATTAGAGCTTGTGCACAATGATGTGTTTGGACCTGTGAAGGTTCCATCACTGAATAAGTTTGTGTACTATGTATCATTTATATATGACTTCTCAAGGAATACATGGATATATTTCCTTAAGAAGAAATCTGAAGCCTTTGACAGGTTTAAAAAATTTAAGGCTCTCGTGGAAAATTAGACAAAGAAGAAGATAAAGGCGCTAATGACAGATAATGTTGAAGAATTTTGCAGCAAGGAATTTGAAGAATTATGTAAGAAGTGTGGTATATCATGGAAGAAGACTACTCCATATACACCTCAACAAAATGGAGTTGCAAAAAGAATGAACAAGATGTTGATGGTGTTGGGTGTAGAGCCTGATTATCTTCTATATTCAAAAGTACCGCCACATTGGACCCCAGTTCAAAATGGGGGCAGCAAGGCCGCTCGTAAAATATTCACTGCAGGGGGGGTCCAGGGGGGGGCGGC
>APFE031671420.1:1008-41749 GCA_000404065.3 Pinus taeda | reverse complement strand
CTGCGTACTTCTTAATTCTCATCATATTGAGAGCCATGCCATGGGTGTTGCCATCAAGTACAACATATGTAACATATAACCATACCAGAAACATAATGCCAACATGTGGGCCTTTTACGACTTTGACCCCATTACACAAGTTTGAAAAGTTTTCGTTTGCTTGTCTAAACATTTCTTTTCCGGCATGGATTACATTGCTTGTCTTGTTTTTGGTAAATTCGGTGCTTTATTAGTTTGAATGATTTTCTCTTTTCATGTTTTCATTTGCTTGAAGAGATAATTTTCTTGAAAATTTTTTCATCAAAGTGTTGTATGTGAAAAACTCATTTCGTTGTTTCATGAAAAAGTATGATATTCTAGTTTCTTGCACCAGTATGCTACAGTAGTCAACATCATTAAAGACTAGGATTGCATTGGCATTTGACAAGGAAAATAACTCTCTTTCTTTTAAAAGGACTGTTAGAAATGTACTTGTCAGGAAATTAGGAATTGGAATGCATGTTTCATTAGTTTATTTTCTTAAAAAGGGAAGTAGTGAAAGATAATTTTGCTTTCAATTGCTTGGTTGTTTGCATTTGATTGTATGTTTTCTACCCTCTCTAGTGTAGACAATTCATCGAATTGAAAGGGTCTTTCCTCATTTAGTTGCATTTAAGGTTTTTTCCAGTCACATCGCTAAGGCTTGAAAATTAAGACATAATTCAAGATAAACTTTAAAATGAACTCAATTAACCTAAGATGCATTTGAAACCTAACAAGCATATCTAGAAGGTCTAGGCTAGAGACTTGTTCCACTATCTTTAAACCTAGCAACTGTCGTTAGCTTCGGCATTAGATAGCGCTAGTAAGGATTTGTGCTCCCCATACTGTCGAGTATATAACGAGAGACCCCTCTAGGCTGCAATCCTTTATCCATAGGAAGCCGAGTCGGCCGCCTTGCGAACGTGATACACCGAACACAACATTTGGGGAGATTGCCTACCCATACTTCTCGGTTCGCTAGGGGGTATTTTGCAGTTCACGGTTGCTTGGTAATCTTGCTTACCTAGATCATCTAGAGCAGTCATTTGATCTTTTTGACTCATTAAAATTAAAAGATCATTCAAGCACTTTTCCTTTCGAGCTCGTTTCCAATCGAAATCAATAAAGTCATCTTTGTTTCTTTCTCGACTCTTAAAAAATGAAAGAGCACCAGTCTATTTATGCATCTTAATAATTGATTGCCCACGATCTAATAACATCATGTTAGTCTTTACTAGACCAAATCGTGAGTTTCCCTTAAAGAACATTTTAAAGCCTTGAAGTTTATCTCTCCCTTTTCCTGTTAACTAAGACAAGGTCATCGTGGCTGAACCTTCTTGTTCACCTAGTTCCTCTTTCTCTCCTCTATTTGAAAGATTGCCCAAGGATTCATTTCCTGAGTTACCAGAATCACTCGAGGACCAAGGTGTTGAACTCGGAATTGTTTTGAGCATTCAATCTTTTTCATCTCGCCCTCCACCTACTTTAGATACTGGGTCATCTGCTGATCTTGACTCGAAATCCTGTTCAAACTCCTGAGAGTTTGCTGACCACTGACGGTTAGCTTGGACTGGCTATCTATCCTCCGAATCCTTTGTTTGACCTTGTTGTGATATCACCGCAGTGTCCCTACAGTCCGTACGATCAGCCGGGTGTTCCTTTGGAATTATCTCCTTGTAATTCTTCGGTCATTCGTCATCATTTGATCCTAATATGGAACTCGAAGGTGATGTTCCAGTCACATCTCCGGATGATTTAAAAGTTTCTACTCCACACACTGTTAAGGAGGAAGAACATCCTTTTCCTCCTGAAGGTTTTCCCTATACAGGGAGTATTCCTGCCAGTGTGTCGCCTAATTATGTGTCTTTAGCACAATTGGTTTCAGGTACACCTAGCGCCTCATCACTTTACCATAATCCTGTTTGGGCATCCGACATCATGCCTACTATAGGTCCGTTCATTGTAAACTCGACCTCCCAATAGACAGTTGCCTCAGTCCCAGTGCAACCCACCATTCTGAACCCTCTTGTATCGTCGGTCCCAGTCACCCATCTGGTTCAACCGGTGGTCTCGAGGAATGTCTCTGTTAGTTCTTCCATCCTTTTGGTTAGTGGCCAAGTTGTGCCACGGCCTGGGGGAAGAACCTAAATGTTTATATGGTGTCAGGCGCCGCTAATGTGAGTGGCTCACAAGCTCACATGCTTGGTATGAACCAACCTTCTTCTAGCATTATTTAAAACCTTGTTGATCCCGCTGGATCAAGCAATGTCCAACACCAATAGGTTCAAAATCCTGTTGGTCCATCTGGGTCGAGCAATGTCCAATATCAAAAGCCATATGAGGCTAGGGTCCAATACCAAACTCCTTACATTCCATATGGTTCTCAAGGAATGGTTAATTAGCCTTACACCCTTCAGTCTAGGTAGTACGTTTAGCCTGACTCATCCACTTTCTAGGGTGGTTATGGCCAAATTCAGTTCGGAAATTTTCCAGCCACTATCCAAGTACTCTTGCAACAGCAAGGACAACCTCTACAACAACAAGGGCAACCTTTGTTACCACAATGGCAACCTTTGCTGCAGCAAGGGCTATCCGCGCAACAACAAGGGCAAATGATCCCACAACAACGTCAACTACAACAACCGCAAGGGAAATCCTTGCAACAGTTGCAACAAACCATGCAACAATAGATGCAATATGCTCTGCAAACCTCCTAGCCCATGTCCTCACAGGGCCAACCTTTGCAGCCTCAAGGACAAATTTTGCAGCCACAAGGCCAACCCTTGCAGCAACAAAACCAACCTGGGCAGCAACAACCCTTGTATACATATCAGTAGGGTCAACCCTTGCAAGGGAAAAGTCAAGGTCAAGTCCTGTAGTAGTAGGCCTAAAATCCTAATGTCCTAGGTCAACAGGTCCAAAATCCTTTTGGCCAAGGGTGGTAGGTGCAAAACCCTAATGTCCTGGGTCAACAGGGACTGTTTAGTCAATTTAGTGTCCTAAATTGCTTGCATAAATTATCAACTAAGGTTTGTAAGCTGATGAAGTGTGGTGCACTATATGTGCTTAGTTAACCTTTTTCTTACTTCATTGTTGTGTATTTTATGTTGTTTTTGGGGGATTTCTTTTCTTTGATGTCTAAGAATGTACAACCTGAGACTATGAGAAAATTTAAGTGAATATAATGAATTTTAAAGGAAAGGAAATGTTCCTAAGTTAATCTAATTTCCTAAAAATGTACCAAGAATTGTTGTCTAGTTAGAACCTAATAAAAGAAGCAGAGCATCTATCTTATCTTATCATTAGTCCTAATCCATGGATCTAATTCTTAAAACCAAGAATGAAATTGATGCAGAAGGTAACTAAGTAATTGCATTCATTAAACATTCAACCATTCAATTTTGGAATATGATTAAATCAATATCCTTGAAATGATTATCGGGAATATCAATGATGCAACTAAGTGAGGATCTGAAAGCAAAAAGGTAAAAGCATGTAAAAATAATTGTAAACAACTAATGTATTTTTGACTTTCTCCAACATTCAAATGTGAAGCATTACCCTCTTGAAGTGTTGTGCAAGAAATCAATTATACCTTAGTTCCTAGGAAAATAACAATGTATTGAGTAAATTCAATCACTGTATGAATTAGACATTTAACCATTTAGTTTAGGATCATCATCATCTTGAAATGGCTTTTGAAACATCCATTAACACAGTTAATCGATAATTATGTTCTAAGAAAATGAATGACAAAATAGTAATAAAACTAAGCAACTGTCTATTCTTATTACTTCAATCTTAATTTAGTTTGGAAACAGAGTCGTTTTTCTCCACGAAATATCTTAGAAGAACAAGGCTGCACAATTGTGATTTATCATTATACTATTGATTAAAAACTGAAATGAAATATCACCCTAATTTAGAAAACAGATTTGCTGAAAACAGAGTAATGGAAATTGAACTAAAAACAACAAATGAAAAACCTCCTCCAGTGTAGGGGCCCTTTGCAACTGACGTGGATGGAATGCTAGCTAGTTAAGGATGCACTTTAAATGATCATTAGCAACACGGAATTTGTATTATGAAAAAAATGAAGTTTGAATACAAAGTATCAACAAAAATCCTAAACTTAACATGTAATTCATTCTAACTTCTAACTCTTCTCGGTTCCATGCAACCGATATTTAAAGGAAAATAACATAACTGTTTATGAGATAAAATTGCTACAAGTGGCTAATTCGAATTAAATTTAACATCACTGTTTATGAGATAAACTTGTTACACATGGCTAATTCGAATTGCAATAGGGTTTTCTAAAATTTTGATTAGCTACAGGTGGCTAATTCGAATTAGAATTGCAACAAAACTGTTAGACTCTTGATTAGCTATGAAAGAGCAAATCAAGGGTCCTATTGTTTTCGGATAACGTACTTTGACTCCATCTTTGACCATGACATTCAACTTGCTTTTTCATCGATCTGGACCGAGTGAATAGGATAGAATCCATGTGGAGACGGTTCTAAAAATTCCCATGTGGCCCAATTATTCATTTGGCACCTGGAACCTGCCAAACCATGAGAGTAGGTATGGAATCCACAGTTAGTTGCAGAATAGGCTGCGTTCTGTAGCTAATTTTCAAAAATCTATTAAAATAGCATGAACATGAAAATATAATATGGCAATCATTTTAATGCTTCCCTTAAGACAAAACCTAGCATTTATCATTGGGTGGGTCTCTAATCTTATGAGGAAGTGAGGGAAAAAGGTGAGAAAAAATGTCAAGGAGGGGGTAATTATGAGGTTCAACATACCCCCACTACAAAATCATTGCATGTCCTCATGCAATTTGCCAAAATGTGAGTTCTTCCTCCCTACTGCATTTGCTCAGACACCTCTGCTAGTACATCCATATTCCTTATTTTGTTCTTCTTTGAAGTGATTGTCATTCTGGGATTTCTCATAAGAATCTCGTACTTAAGGTTAATGACTGCTCTGTTCAAAATCTTATTCTTTCTTTTCAATTTCCTGTTTTTCTTATACCACAGTCCTAGATGCAGAATGGTATTATCGTGATTTTCCTTCTTCAATTTATTTTGTTCCTTAAAGTTCTCATTCTCCTATTTGATATGTCTGTTCAGTATCTCTAATTCATAAATTTCCTGTTTGAGAGCATCAATTAGAGGTTTTTGTGGATTTTCAGAAGGTTCTAGGTTCATTGAGGGACTTCTCTTCGCTAGTGATTCTATATAGTCATATATTTGTTGTTGCACTGGGTTTATGTTTGGAGATCTTCTGCTTGGGATACCTTCAAAATGATGAACATGATAATTTTGAGGATTGTTGCATAGGAGATGTTAACTGCAGATGGTTCTGGGGTTTCCTCGTTTCAATTTATAAACTCTGTCCCTTTTGATGATGTTTTCTTTACCAAACCTTGGAGTCTAGAGTTGCTTCTAAGTTGTGGAGGACTTACATTCTCCTCATTTGTGACCTTTTTCTCCTTTCTTATCTTCCCTCTTGCCTTGATTTGCTTCCTAATTTCTGCCAGTTCTTCAGAGATTAAATTTTCATCATCTTTCTGCAATGAAGAATCAAGTCTGTTTTCAATAGTTATACCAGTCTTCTTTCTTCTACTTCTTCTGACATTATCTTCTTTAGGTGACTCTGGTGCTTCTTGGAAATGGTTTCTAATAAGGAAATTCTCCCAGGTATCTCCTATGCTTTTTAAATGAAACTCAATCAATATCTTTATCAACCCAAGATGATACATGGTTGTATCTATGAACTCTATTCTCTTATTGAATTTAGGCTTCTATGATCCATATCAATTTTGAGAAGATTCTTGGGCAAAAATCACATAGAATATTTTTGTCGACGCGTTTCGAACCAACCAGTGTGGTTCATTGTCAGGACAAGTTGAATGAGAAGATCTTGCTATACATAGCAAGATCTTCTCATTCAACTTGTCCTGACGATGAACCACACTGGTTGGTTTGAAATGCGTCAACAAAAATATCTCTATGTGATTTTCACCGAAGAATCTTTTCAAAAACTCTATTCTCTTTTGCACATTTGAGGCCATCCTTCTTAAAATATTTAGTAGGAAAAAAGGAAGATTGATTTCTCCATTTTCTAAAAAATTCATCAGTAAACGGATATGGTAGACATACATGCAACCCAACCTCCCCTCACAAGTGATAAATTTCTGTAAAATCAAGAGCATGTTCCTCCACTTACTTTTAAGAGCTGAAATGGGAATACCTTTTCTAAAAACAGAGACATCCATACTTGGGTTTATGATTATTACTTTCCATGATTCATTATGGAATTTCTTGTTATTGAACTATCTTTCACCATGCCTTGGAAGTTCTATAGCCTCGGTCATGAATGACTCAGTCACTGCAAACTTGATATCTCCAATTTCTACCTCTATGCCATCGAAATATCGAGCAAAGGATTTTGTAATCTCCTTATGAAAACCATCAAATTTTTTGATGAATTTAAGCCATCCATCTTTCTGCAATATTTCTTTGAGCTATGGTATCCTTCCATGTACTTTGCTCCTACCGGTTCTGATCTAACAATTAGCCCCATGCCTTCTACTATGCAGAGTTCTCAAGCTTTAGAATTACCCTTCCCGATTTTATGAAATGAATTGGCTGTGAATATGGTGAAATGAGCCGCGGGTTTGTATGAAATAAATAGATGGTATGGGTTTTGGAGAAACGCAGACAAGTATGTCATGTCGTAGTCATGACCGTTAATAATCAACGAAGGAGTTAATTATGGACCGTTATGTGACAAAATATGGAGGATGTGGCGAATATGTAGTATGATGGAGATTGCAATCAAATCAAATGATGATCCGTCAAGGAAACATATGAATATCCATATTATATATGCTTTATGTTTTAACCTTGCTATTTAAAATAAATTTGTGCACTTTAGCTTTTAGAAATTAACCTTTTCGTTTGCTATTTTCTTTGGTGTTGATCCATAAGTACCCTTTTAGCATATTGGTCTTCAAAACAAGATTCTTCAATTTCCTACAATCATCATTTGTTTGTAAGTTGTATAATTATGCTAGAGCTGTTGAATGAGATATGGCCGCGGAATCAAATTAGTTGCAAAATGGAATCAGCTGCGGAACATGAATGTGAAATGAAATGGAAATGGAATATGACAGTGAAATGGAATGAAAGTGCAGTGAGATGGAATGAAACTGTAAAATAAAATGAAAATGGGGTGAGATGGAATGAGACTGTAAAGTGAAATTAATTTGTAGATTATAAACTGCAAATGAAAGTAGCTTTATGTCACTACTTATTACAGAAAGGAAATGGAAAATATAGGATGTCAGAAATCTTTGATTTTCACCCTGTATTTTATGTATAAGTATGCCAACTAATGATTGGTTTTCATACTTATACATTATATTATTATTATTATTTTATTATTATATATATATATGAAAAAATAAAAGCTAAGTTAGTGGAGAAGAAGAGTTCTTCTTCACCAACTTCATTTCAGTGTTATCTTGGAAAATCTTGATAAAATCCTCTCTTGAAATTGGCTTATGATATATCTTCAACCGATGACCATTCACAAGAAGAAGTACCTTTCTTTCATATATTGTCCTTATTCTCACTGCTCCATTATCAAACACTTCTTCAATCTCATATCGCCCAAGCCAATGAGTCAGAAACTTTCCTTGAAAATATTTGAATTTTGAATCGAACAAAAGTGCCCAATCCCCTGCTTGAAACTTCTTCTCCTTGAGATAATTATCATGCCATTTAGCCCTTTGCTGCTGGACCATACTGGTTCTTTGAACTACATCTTACCTAATTTCATCAAGCTCATTGAGTTGCTCCAATCTATGTTTCTGTGCTTCTGATAAATCTAGTCACAATTGGACGCGATCTTGAAGGTTTTGATTTGAGACTCTATAAGGAACATGACTTGCTTCCCATAAACAAGCTCATAGGGAGTATGTTTTGTTGTGTTCCTCCATGTAGTTCTATAGGCCCATAAGGCTTCAGGAAGCCTTTTTGCCCAATCTCTTCTGTGTAGATGTACAGTCTTAGTGAGAATTCCTTCAATCACCTTATTGGTAGATTCAACTTGACCTTTTGCTTGTGGATGATAAGGAGTAGACTTTCTGTGTTTGATCTTGTAATCTTCCACGAGCCTTTCCACCCTTTTATATGTAAATTGAGATCCCTAATCTGTCACAATTTCTCTTGGAACACCAAAACAAGTGAAGATGTCCTCAAAAAGAAAATTAACTACAGATTTTTCATTAGCAAAAGGTAATGCTTTAGCCTCTACCCATATAGCGACATAATCAGTGCATACCGAATTATACTTCTTTTGTTTAGATGGAGGATTAATTGGTCCAACAAAATCCAAGGTCCATTTTTCAAAAGGTTCAATGAGTACCTGAGTTTGTAGTGGCATTTCATCTGAAGGAGCAGGTTTTCCTACCTTTGGCAACTATCACACATGTTGACATATTATTTGGCATCTCTGAAGATTGAGGGCCAATAATATCCTAAATGAACGATTTTATAGGCTGTCCTCTTGTCAGAAAAGTGTTCACCACAAGGTTCATCATGAGATGCCTTAATAGTTTCAAGCATTTCTTCTTCTCGAACACATCTTTTGATCATGAGATCTAGACCTGTTTTATACAACTCATTAGTAATCCATGAGTAACTTGCACTTGTTTGAATGATTTTTCTTTTCTCCTTAGGAAACAAATGTGAAGGTAATTTTCCTATGACTAAGTTATTGGCAATATCTGCAAACCAAGGGGTCTAAGTAGTTACTGCAAAAAGATATTCATCAAGAAATTTATCTTCAACTGGAGTATCATCTTCGATATTTTGAATTCTAGACAAGAAATCAACAACTATGTTTTTGTTTTCTAGGTCTATCTAGAACAATGATGTTGAATTCTTGTAAGAGTAATAACCATCTTGTAACTCTGCCATTAGTAATAGGTTTATTCATTAAGTACCTAATTGCAGAGTGATTTGTATGAACAAAGGTTTCATAGCTTGTTATGTAATGTCTGAACTTGTTGATAGCATGGACAACAACTAAGAATTCCTTTTCAGTTACAGTGTAATTTAACTCAGCAGGAGTCAAATTCTTGCTTGTGTAATAGATGGCATCGGGGATCAAATCTTTTTGTCCTAATACAACTCCCAGAGTTATATCTGAAGCATCTGTTGAAATGTGAAAATGTAGTTTTCAATTTGGACCTCTTAAGATGGGTGCTTTAGAATTTTTTTCTTTTAAAGTCTCAAATGCCAACTGGTAATCAGGATTCCAATTGAATTCACAATATTTGTGAGTAATTTGACGAGTGGAGATGCTAGTTTAGTGAAATTTTATATAAACCTTCTATAGTATCCTGTGAATCCTATAAAACTTCTAACATCCTTTTGACAACTTGGAATTGATAGTTTAGAGATGACTTCAACTTTAGATTTATCAACTTTAATTCCATCTCCTGAAATGTGATGTCCTAAAACAATCCCTTCTGTAAACATCATAAAACATTTTTCATGGCTTAGTGAAAGGTTTGCTTCCTTACATCTTTTAAGAACTTTTTCCAATTTTTCTAAAGCTTCTTCAAATGTATTCCCATAAACTGTAAAGTCATCCATATACACCTCTACACAATCATGTATTAGATCAGAAAAAATTCCTAGTACTGCCCTTTGGAATGTTGTAGGTGCATTGCACAATCCAAAAGGAAGTACTTGATAGGCATAAGTTTCCCATGGACAGGTGAATGTGGTTTTATCTTGATCTTCAGGTGCTACCTAAATTTGGTTGTAACCACTAAATCCATCAAAAAATGAGAAATACTTCTTACTTGCTAATGTATCTAACACTTGATCTATAAAGGGCAAAGGAAAATGATCTTTTAGGGTAGCTTTATTCAATTCTCAATAATCAATACATACCCTCCATTTAACATTCTTTTTAGGCATAATCACTAGAGGAGAAACCCACTCGCTGTCTAAAATTGGGTAAATGAAGTTTACATTCAGCAATTCTTGCAACTCCTCTTTCACAATTTCCTTAAGATTTGGATTCATCCTTCCTTGAGGTTGTCTAATAGGTTTACAATTTTCCTCAATGTATATGTGATGTATACATGTCTTAGGACTAATTCATTTCATGTCAGTGTATTCCCATGCATATGCAGAAGAATGTTGTTGTAATGTTTTGATTAGCTTTTCAAGTTGTAATTTTTCCAAGTTATTGTTTATGGTCAATGTTTTCCCTGGAAAGATTTCAACTGTAGAGCTACCAAATTCTTCCATAGAATAAAGAGACATCTGCCTAGATTGCAAATATTCAATATTAGATTTTTCTTGAAATTGATCATGTTCATATTCTGGAGATGATTCAAAATTTTCCATTATATTTAAGATTTGACTATCTTCACTAATGGTTGAAATAGTAAAGAGAGGTTGAATATCATTTTCATCATCAATCCATTCTTTGTCATCTATCTCTGTGATTATTCTTGCTGGAAGATATAGAGTGAATTTCTTAGTTAAGTTACCATCAGAGATATACATATCACCAGATCTACAACTAATGAAAGCATCAGCTGTAGCCAGCCAAGGTCTTCCTAGTATAGGTGGATGTCCTCCTAGATTGTTCTTAGGGGTTAAGATAATAAAATCAATAGGGTACTCCCAAGGGTCTAAGGATAGTGAAATATCTTCTAACACACCATCTGGTTTCATTACAGATCTATCTACCAATTGTAGTAATGTAGGTGTACAAATAAGGTTAGGAAGCTTGAGATGTTCCATGGTTTTTTTACTCATGATGTTTATTTCTGCTCCTAAATCAATCAATGTATTCAAAATTTCAACTTTATCAACTGGACTTCCTAGATCTACATATTTTGTATGGCAATTTTTCCCATCATTATGTTTTCCATTTTTCCTCCTAGCTGAATTCTTTTTATTTCTTTTGTTTTTCATCCTGGTTTCTTCATGCTCAACTCCTTTATTGTTTTAGCTAGAATTGGAATCTCCTTAATGGCTTGTAACAAAGGGATTTTGATATAGACATTTTTTAATTCATCTAGAAAAACATAACTAGGCAACATAATATGATTTTCTACCCCTCTATCAACTTGTAATCTTTCAGGAAAAGGAGGTGTAGAAGTAGAAATTGGTGGTTGCTCTATGATAGGAGTTGAGTTTATTGGTTCTTTCTGTTTTTCATTTTCAATATTTTGGTTTGGAAGAGATGTTCCTTCAAAACTTTTATTTGGCTATAGAGAATCTTCCTCAGAATTGGCTTGTTCTTGAATAACTACAGAAGGCTTTTTCTTTTCTAATATCCTACCAGATCTTAGTTTGACATCATTGAGATCTAGAGGAGTGATCATATTAGTTGGAAATTGTTGTTCTTCCACCATATAGGTATTCTAAGGATTTTTATTGTTGGGTAGGTAACTGATTTGGTCTCTGTGGGAATGGAAGTGAAAGTTGAGGATATTGTTTTTGAAGTTGGGGTTGTTGATTTTGTTGAGGAATTTGTTGGGGAGGATAGTTTGGATATGATGGAGGATATTGATAGTATTGAGAGAATCTTCCATAGGGATTTTGCTTTCCTTGAGCCCAAGGTTGAGATTGAGATTGAGGCTAAGGTTGTTGCCAAGAATTCCAATTTGGTGGCGGCTGAATATACATTTGGTTGTTAAAATCCTAGTTTTGTGGCACCTTCCAAGGTCTTCTAGAGATAAAGCAAAGAGATTTTGTTGGATTTGAAATCTTTTCCTCTTGAAAAAAAACCTTAAGACCAAGAATTGAAGGACAACTCTTGGTCTCATGGTTTTATGAACAAATCACACAAATCTCTATGATTTTTGCATCCAAAGGGCATTCTCTTAAAGCATGCTTCTTTCTACATTTGGGATAGAAAATAGCTAAAGCATCAGCCTCGGCTTTATGCTTGTTTTGTAACTTAAGGGTGTCTATATGTTCACTAAGGCTCCCTAGAATATCTGTTTCAAATTCATCAAGCACGTTTTCAATTTCTACCCTACTCACTAATCCAGTTGCAGATTTATTCACTTTAGCAAGATAAGGATGTCTTGGACCTTTTCCAGTTTTTTATTTTCCTCTTGAGAGATGAACACATAATTCTCCAATGTCATTTAATGGGAGTTGAGAGATATCTCCAGATCTGAAAATCACGTATGTATGATCTCATTTAATTAATGTAGGTATTATAGACTCATGTGCTAGGGTGTGCCTATGTTATTTTAAGCAACAGATCCATAAGATTGTGAAATACACAGGCATTGGAAAACAGTAAGAGAAGCACAACAAGCAAATGCAAAAACATAACAATTTAATAAGGAGTTCACCCAATCCTCCTGGGCTACGTCTCCTGGTCCAACTTTCAGTGGTGGCCTTTTCTATTATGTCTTTAAGCAGATATTTTTACAATGAGGGTGGTACTGGATTCCCCAAGCCACTAGAGTTCACAGAATCCCCCTTACCAAGTCTCGACCTCAACTGGTCTTAATGGGATGAGTCCAATTTGGTACTCAGTTCCTGAAAAATATCCTCACAGGGATTGCTTGAACCTCTCAGGCCTTCTTGGTTCTGTCTGCTCGATGTTGCCTTAGCTCTGCAGGTTAGCTCAACTTCTCTATTCTCTGCTTCTTGCTTCACTCTCTCTTCTATCTCCTCTACCTCACTGTCGCCTCTCTGCTCTTTGTCTATTTGTGGCTTAAAGCCAATCTGTCCCTTGACTGTTCGCTTCCTCTTCCATCTCTTCAGATCACCTGCCTCTGTCCGCTGGAATTCCTTGCTTTTGTGTCATCACCATTGTGTAATGTTTCAAAGAGAGGTGGCCACTTGTCTCCTTATGAACTGAGCGCCAACTTTTCCTCGAACGACCTAGTTTGTGAAATGATTCATCCGTTGGCTCAATGGTCAAATCATACTTCAAATCTTTATATTCCTCAGCTTATTCTTCTGCTAAATTCGGTCTCCCATCAGGTGCAATCTCTACCGTTAGATCTGGGGCTTCTAGATCCTACGATCATCGCTTTTATCGGGAAGTTGAGTTGCTCGACCGTTAGCCTACGATGTGAGTAGTTTTTCTCTCTCCCAGTAGGACACGTGTCACTCGGTGTATGGAATCACTGGGTCTTTGGCCAAACTCACTTACCGACGGAAATGTCTCCGATATTCCGCTGGTTTTGGAGCACGGGACCTGCCTATCAGTTTTAGAACTTTTCCCACGGTTTTCTCTATTTTTCACATGACCAGGTGGTGGGGCTTTTCCTTCTATGAGGTTTTTATCCTGCGATGATTGCGCATCAGAAATGGCATTTGTTTTCTGATATGGACTCCCTATTTTCTAGTTTGTGCCACTGCGTAGTTTCCATGGGCTAACAGTCGTCGCGCTTTGACTGATGGTCCTTGTTGTTCCGTGCTGGCTACAACTGCCATTGTCTAGAGGTCCTTCCTGGTAGCTCATTGTTCACTAGATTTTGGAGTCTGACATAATTTGAAATAGTCATATAAAATTTGATAATTTTCAAGGATCCAATTCAGATCGCGGCCTTGCCACTGGAAAAGCTTTTGGACCACAAAAAGTTGGTTTCCAAGCATCGACTAAGTGAGCATACAAATTTCTCACCTATCTAATCTTTATCCACTTTGCACTACTCGACTTTGAACCCCTGAGCCCAATTCTGAGGTACTCAACATCTCCCCTGCGCATCGTTCTCACTTTCCTATCCAGAATTGTGTCTTCCTGCAATTCATTAAGATATTCAGGTAGCATGTCATCAATAGAAGGAAATTGACTCTCTTATTTAGGATCTTCAATTAACGAAGGTTCAAATAGTCTCAAGCTATCTGCATTGATGACTAAGTAGATGTGCATATAAGCTGGAAAATCAAGGTGAAAAGCATTCTCACCAATTTTCTCAAGGATCCTAAAAGGTCCATACCTTATTGGTTTCAGCTTTTTACCTTCACCTTGCATCCTGTCCTTGCTGATATATAGCCATACTTGATCACCAACTTGGAAACTATGCTCCATCTGATGCTTGTCATGCCTTGCCTTGTATTTGGCTTGGCTCTTTTCTAGCTATTCCTGTACCGCCTGGTGGATCTCTTGGATTTGTTCAATGAACCTAGTTGCCTTGTCCACATCATTGTGTCCCTCAACTATTGTGTCCTTACCAAAGACAAAATCCAAGGGAGACCTTGGTGTGAAACCAAAACAGGGCTCAATAGGAGATTTCTATGTAGAATAATGTTTGGCTCGGTTGTAAGCATGTTGCACATAACACAAATATTCATCCCAAAGCTTAGGATGCTTACTGTAATACCCCCTGAGCAACTGGATTGCTATCCTGTTGACTACTTCTATCTGGCCATTAATTTTTGAATGGAAAGTTGTGCTTTTCTTCAGTTTGGTGTCCATTAGTTCCCACATACTTGTGTTGGGTGTGGAGCCTGATTATCTTCTATATTCAAAAGTACCACCACATTGGACCCCAGTTCAAAATGGGGGCGGCAACGCCGCTCGTAAAATATTCGCTGCAGGGGGGGTCTAGGGGGGGTGGCTACGACCTTTGGGAGCCCCCCCTGGTGGGGGGGGGTTTCGGGGGCAGTGCCCCCGAAGCTAAAAAAAACTGTAAAATTGCCTTGTAAAAGTATAGTAATTTCTAGTCAATCTTGGGCCATTCATTAGGCGGATGATCTGACGGTAGAACTTATGTTTAGTTTAGGGTTTTTTTCCCTAGAAGGCAACCCCTCTCTTTGTATGGGGCATTGTATTTGGAGGCTGTGAGATAGAATGTGTATTCTGTGTGAGCGAGAAACAGAGAGGTGAGACTGTGAGAGAAGACAGAGGATATTACAGCGGATTTGCTGTAGGTTGTGTCTCTTCATTTTGCTGGATAATAGAAAGGAAGGACTGGCTGTTCGAGGTGGACGTAGCCCAAACTGGGTGAACCACGTATATCTATGTCTCTCTTGTTTTTGTGCGTTTTCTGTGTTTATATTTCTGCAATATTTTATGTGTTCTATTGCTCCGTAATATATATAATATTCTAACAACTTGACCAAAAATTTCCCACAAATCGGGTGTCTCGATCATATATAATGGAAGTGGGTAATCCAAAATGAACCCATACATGTTGAAAGAACAATTTTGCAGTTTGTTCAGCTGTAATATTTTTAGTACAAGGTATCAAAATACACATTTTGCTGAACCTATCCACAACAACATACAAATAATCATGACCTTTCCTAGATTTAGGTAGTCCTCCAACAAAGTGCATGGAAACACTTTCCCAAGGATGAGAAGGAACTGGTAATGGAGTATGCAAGCCTAGTTTTCTATTGTTGGGCTTGCTTTTAGCACACATAGTACACCCTCTTACATATCTATAAACTGTCTCATTCATTTTTGGCCAATAACAAAATCTTTGTAGCTGTGCAACTATTTTACTTACCCCAAATTAACTTGATATTAGAGAGGTGTGTGCTTCTTGAATTATCTTTACTCTTTTAGTTTGTGGAATGCATAACTTCACACAATGATATAGGAGTCGGTCCTTAACATGATAATCCAACTATTCTACTCGTTTTCCTTGACTTAAGGTTCCATATAGATCTTTAAAGTCTATATCTTGAGCATATTGTTCAATGTAGCTCTCGTGTAACACAAAATTATGCTTAAGTATAGTAGATGCATTTATAATGGATCTAGATAACATATCTGCAACTTTATTGTGTATGCCCTTTTTATATCTGATGACTAAATGAAACTGTTGTAGAAAACCCATCCATCTATAGTGTCTTGATTGTTGCAACTTAGTTTGGGAGTGTAGATATTGAAGTGGTTGATGATCAGTATGTATAATTGTTTCTTTGACCATTAAGTAATGTTTCCACTTTTTCACACTCTGTAATAGTGCATACAATTCTTTATCATATGTGGGATAGCTAACTACTACATAATTAAATGTCTCAGAATGATAACATATGGGTTTACCGTGTTGTATCAACACTGCTCCCATGGCATAGTCACTAGCATCCGTTTGGATCTCAAACGGTCTTTGAAGATCAGGCAATACTAGTATTGGTGTTGTACTAATATTTTCTTTCAAGGTGTCGAAGTCTTTCTGTTGTTTGCCTCCCCATTGAAACACCTTGTTCAATCTTGTTAAAGCATGTAAGGGAGCTGCAATTAAGGAAAAGTTAGAAATGAACTTTCTCCAATATTGTGTTGCTCCTAAGAAGCTCCTAACTTCTATAACAGATTTGGGTTTAGGCCAGTTTACAATAACTGCACAATTAGAGGGATCTATCTTCAATTCACCACCCCTACTATATTTGTCCCAAATAATTCAAATATGTTTTGCCAAATTCACATTTTGAGAGGTTAACATAAAGTTTTTCTCTTTCAAAACATCTAGTGTTTGCTTAACATGCTTTAAATTTTTTTCCCATGTTTTGCTAAATATCAGAATGTCATCCAGATATACAATAACAAAATCATCAAGAAAAGGTCTGAGTACATCATTCATTATTCTCATGAAAGTAGCAGGAGCATTAGTTAAGCCAAAAGGCATAACCAGCCACTCATACAATCCTTGCTTTATTTTGAAAGCAACCTTCCATGCATCTTGTTCTGCAACTCTGACCTGATGGTATCCACTATGCAAGTCTAACTTGGAAAAATAAACAGCTTCTTTCAATTGATCTAATAGATCATATATGTGAGGAAGGGGATAATGATTTTTGATTGTTATCTTATTCAGTGCTCGGTAATCAATGCACATTCTCCACAATCCATCTTTATTTCTGACCAAAACGATTGGTGACCCACATGGTGATGTGCTAGGTCTGATGAACCCCTTCTCAAGCAACTCATGCACCTGCTTCTTGATTTCTGCATTCTCTAAAGTGGACAACCTATACATTCCAATGTTAGGCAATGGCGCATCTTGCTACAAATTAATTTCATGCAATATTTCCTTTTTGGGTGGCAGACCTTTAGGTTCTTGAAACAAGATATCACACTTTGAAACAAATTTTTCTAAGTTAGCTTGCTGTTTAGCATCACAACCCTAAAATACATTGGTTTTATCAGGTTTCTTTTCCTTTACAACCATCAATAAAAATTGTTTGCATGAATTTATCATTCGTTTCATCTACCCTGAGTTTATGAGAGTATAATCATTCTTGAGCTTATGAGCTCTTACAAAGCATTCGATTCCATCTTTAACAAGTAGTTCTCAGCTCTATAGAAAATAGCTTTTCTATCATACAAGTAAGGACTTTCTAAAACAATTCCACATATATCCAAAGGAATTATGTCTAACTCAACCTCATCTACAAATGTTGACCCAAAAGAAAACTTGAGTTTGCATTGTCTAGTCACTTTTAGTTGTGCTTTATCACTTAACCATCCTAATGGGTATGGTTTCTTGTGAGGTTTAGTCAGTAATCCCAAATTCTTTACAACTGCTTCAGAAATTAAATTTACTTGTGAGCCACTATCAAACAAAGTATCAATATTTTGATGTTTGGAAATAACTCGAATATGGAAAAGCTCATGTCTTTTTCTGTCATTTTCTTCATCAATAGTAGATTGTGAAAAATTAATAGTAGATGCTTCAAAATTCTTACCTTTTATACCTGTGGCTGCAATGGTTACTTCATCTCTTGAGTCTGACCCCATCTCTTGAGTCTGACCCCAAATCTTTCTGAATAGCTGCAGTAGTCTTCTTCTTCTTTCCCTAGAACTTCTTAGGTCTCAACTTCGGATGCAAAATCCAACGATGCTCATCATCATGCCCGTCCTTCTTACCGTGAGTGCATGAAGACTTTCTTTTCTGTGTAGTGTTGGCCTTCCTTACTTTCCATTTCTGTTTTCTTTTCTCCATATTCTTGTTTTTAGTGGGTTGGGATGATTCCCCAACTTCTGGGTTTCCATTCTTTCCTCTAACTTCTAGATGCGTATCTTGAACAGATACCTCATTTATACTAGTGGGATTAAACATGAGGATAGTGTGCCTCATGTAGCTGTGTAGACCACTGATGTACTTCAACAAAGTCTCAGGTGAGTCTAATGAGATTCCTAGAATCAATTCCCTCTTCCTAAATTCTTGGGTGTATCCTTGTACACTTTTCCCTTTCAATTGTCAAAGAGTTTTCCAGCTCATCATGGCTTGTTGCATGTAGGCCAATGGTTAGAACTACTTTTTGATTGCAAAAACAAATTCACTCCAGATGAAAAGAGTCTTACCATTTCTCTTCATGTCAGCTTGGGTCTTTCCTTCCCACCAAACCAAAGCAGTACCTCCAAGGCGTAGGCTGTCCAACTGAATCTTGCTCTTATCTAAGTTGATACTCTGCACTCTGCAATAAACATCAATTTGTCTAATCCAATTGTCCAACTTTTTTGCATTCAACTCTCCATCATATATTTGTAAATCAAATTTAACATCTAGTTTAATGAAAGATGTCTTGTTTTTATGTTTAGGGCTATTAGGGGGTGTGAGAAAGCTTTCTTCTTTCCCTTCGCCTTTTGAGTGGTCATGGAGGAGAGACTCTTATTCTCCTTTATCTTGTTTGGAGCCTGATGAATCTTCATCTTTATGTTTTCTAAAATCCTTATACATTTCCTCTACCATGGACCTTATGGCTAGGAAACTATCTATAAATTGAGGGTCTGGCCCCACAGAACCTTCCTCTGACATTGTCTTCTGAGGATAGACTCTTCCAATTTCAGGATTAGTTTCGACCAACTCTCCTTTTCCTAATTTGAGCTTTGATCTAGTTAGCATTCAACAACTAAATCCAACAGAAGCTTGTCTAACCTTAACAACCTATAGCTCTGATACCACTTGATCTGAAAATAACTTATGTATGATATAAATTAATTAATGTAGGTATTACACACTCATGTGCTGGTATGTGCCTATGTTATTTTAAGCAATGGATAGATAAGATTGCGAAATACATAGGCATTGCAAAACAGTAAGAGAAACACAACAAGCAAATGCAAAAACATAACAATTTAATAAGGAGTTCACCCAATCCTCCTGGGCTACGTCTCTTGGTCCAACTTTCAGTGGTGGCCTTTTCTATTGTGTCTTTAAGTAGAGTTTTTTACAATGAGGAACTCAATTTGAGTCTCCTGTAACATATGATGCTTAGTAGGGTGGCACTTGGATTCCCCAAGCCACTAGAGTTCACAGACTCCCCCTTACCAAGTCTCGACCTCAACTGGTATTAATGGGATGAGTTCAATTTGGAACTCAGTTCCTGACAGATACCCTCACAGGGATTGCTTGAACCTCTCAAGCCTTCTTGATTCTGTTTGCTCGATGTTGCCTTAGCTTTGCAAGCTAGAACGACTTCTATGTGCTCTGCTTCTTACTTCACTCTCTCTTCTTTCTCCTTTGCCTCACTGTCTCCTCTCTGCTCTTTGTTTGTTCATGGCTTAAATCTAATCTGTCCCTTGACTGTTCGCTTCCTCTTCCGTCTCTTCAGATCTCTTGCCTTTGTCCACTGGAATTCCCTGCTTTTGTGTCATCGCCACTATGTAACGTTTCAAAGAGAGGTGGCCACTTGTCTCCTTACGAATTGAGCACTAGATTTTCCTCGAACGATCGTTATTTTGGTTACTTTGTAAAATGATTCATCCGCCAGCTCAGCGGTCAATTCAGACTTCAAATCTTTATATGCCTCAGCTTATTCTTCCGCCAAATATGGTCTCCCATCGGGTACAATCTCCGTCGTTAGATCTGGGGCCTCCAGATCCTACGGTCATCACTTTTATCGCACAGTTGAGTTGCTCAACTATTAGCCTGCTATGTGAGTAGTTTTTCTCTCTCCCCGCCATACATGTGTCACTCGGTGTATGGAATTGCTGGGTCTTCGGCCAAACCCGCTTACTGCCCGAAATGCCTCCGATATTCCACTGGTTTTGGAGTGTGGGACCTGCCTACTGGTTTTAGCGCTTTTCCCATGGTTTTATTTGTTTTTCACATGACCAAGTGCCGGGGCTTTTCCTTCTACGAGGTTTTTATCCTACGATGCACGCATCAGAAATGACCTCTATTTTCTGATCTGGACTCCCATTTGCTAGTTTGTACCACTACGCGGTCTCCATGGGCCAACGGTCAGCGCGCTTTGACCGAGGGTCCTCGTTGTTCTGTGCTGGCTACAACTGCCACTGTCCAAAGGTCCTTCCAGATAGCTCATTTTTCACCATATTTTGGAGTCTAACATAATTTGAAACAGTCATAGAAACTCTGATAGTTTTCAAGGATCCAATTTAGATCATCTCCCTTCCCCATCATGTTAAGGATGTCTATCCACTCATCTCTAATGAATTTTAATAAAAGAGATTTTAAAGTATCTTGATCTCAGTTATCTATTTTTGTTCTTTTTAAGTTATAGTTGAATCTTTTAATTAAATCCTCCAAATTTTCATCCTCTCTTCGCATCATTTTAAACACTTCATCTTTGTGATTGATAGGCATGCAATAATCCAAATACCTGTCCAAAATTGCTCTCTTCATGTCATTCCATTTTCTGATAAATTGAGTGATCAATCCCATGAACCATTTTAAAGCAGCTCCTTTCAATGTTGAAGGAAACAATTTAAGTTTTTGAGAGTCTTGTAAATAATCATAAGTTCTGCACAAGACTTCAAATTCAAATAAAAAGGTTTCAGGATCTTCACTTTTTAATCCATGAAAATTTGGGAGGATAGAAGATGAGATATTTTTCATTGTGGCATCTGTTTCTTCATCAACTATAGGCAATCCAAAAGAATTATCAACTTCCCTATTTCCTCTACCTTCTCCATTATTTCCTCTACCTCTTCGTCCTCCAAAAAGTGCAAATTCTCCATTTGGAACTCCCTCTCCTTCTTCTTCTCTTCCTGCCATTATAGATTCTTCAGATTTAATATAAGATTCAACCTGCAAGGTTAATTACTCTTCCTCCGGTTCCTCTTTCAATGGTATGTGGAAGAAAGGTTCTACTTCTCCCTCTCCATTAGGAATTTCTAATTCTTCAGCTAAAATATGTTTCCCTGTAGAGGTGAAAAAGGCTACTTCTTCTATTGAAGATCCAAGATTTTCTTCCTCTAGGACTACCTCAGTAGATGAAGTAGGAGATCCTCTTAATTGGATTTCTGACCTTAGAACTTTAGGAAGTCTATGGCTAGTGAAATGTGGAATATGAGGTTGAGATGGAGGTGTATTTCTTCTTAGTCTTGGTGGAGTAAGTGGTGTTGTAGGAATTAAACTCCTACTTCTAGCTATAAATATACCCCTAAAGTCTCTTTCTCTACGCATATCATTTTTTTAGATGTAAGAGATGAGGTTACCTAATTACACTTCCCCGGAAATGACACCAAAATGTTTAGTCAATTTAGTGTCCTAAATTGCTTGCATAAATTATCAACCGAGGTTTGTAAACTGATGAAGTGTGGTGCACTATATGTGCTTAGTTAACCTTTTTCTTACTTCATTGTTTTGTATTTTATGTTGTTTTTTGGGGGGTTTATGTTCTTTGATGTTTAAGAAAGTACAACCTGAAACTATGAGAAAATTTAAGTGAATCTAATGAATTTTAAAGGAAAGGAAATGTTCCTAAGTTAATCTAATTTCCTAAAAATGGACCAAGAGTTGTTGTCTAGTTGGAACCTAATAAAAAAAATAGAGCATCTATCTTATCTTATCATTAGTCCTAATCCATGGATCTAATTCTTAAAACCAAGAATGAAATTGATGTAGAAGGTAACTCAGTAATTGCATTCATTAAACATTCAAACATTCAATTTTGGAATATGATTAAATCAATCTCTTTGAAATGATTATTGGGAATATCAATGATGCAACTAAGTGAGGATCTAAAAGAAAAAAGGTAAAAGCATGTAAAACTAACTGTAAACAACTAATGTTTTTTTGACTTTCTCCAACATTCAAATGTCAATCATTACCCTCTTGAAGTGTTGTGCAAGAAATCAATTATACCTTAGTTCCTAAGTTTCTAGGAAAATAACAATGTACAGAGTAAATTCAATCACTGTATGAATTAGACATTTAACCATTTAATTTAGGATCATCATAATCTTGAAATGGCTTTTGAAAACATCCATTAACACAATTAATTGACAATTCTGTTCTAAGATAATGAATGAAAAAACAGTAAGAAAAATAAGAAACTGTGTATTCTTATTACTTCAATCTTAATTCAGTTTGGAAACAGAGTCATTTTTCTCCACGAAATATCTTCGAAGAACAAGGTTGCAGAGTTGTGATTTATCATTATGCTATTGATTAAAAACTGAAATGAAATATCATCCTAATTTAGAAAACAGATTCGCTGAAAACAAAGTAATGGAAATTGGACTAAAAACAACAAATGAAAAACCTCCTTCAATGCAAGGGCCCTCTACAACTGATGTGGCTGGAATGCTAGCTAGTTAAGGATGCACTTTAAATGATCATTGGCAACATGAAATTTGTATTATGAAGAAAACGAAGTCTGAATACAGAGTATCAAAAAAAGCCTGAACTTAACACGTAATTACTTCTAACTTCTAACTCTTCTTGGTTCCATGCAACCAATATTTAAAGGAAAATAACATAACTACTTATGAGATAAACTTGTTACAAGTGGCTAATTCGAATTAAATTTAACATGACTGTTTATGATATAAACTTGCTAGACGGGGCTAATTCGAATTGCAACAAAACTATTAGACTCTTGATTAGCTATGAAAGAGAAAATCAAGAATCCTACTGCTTTCGGATAACGTATTTTGACTCCATCTTTGACCATGACCTTAGGCTTGCTTTTCCATCGATCTAGATTGAGTGAATAGGATAGAATCCATTTGGAGATGATTCTAGAAATGCCCATGTGGCCCAATTCTTCATTTGACACCTAGAACCTACCAAACCATGAGAGTAGCTACGGAATCCACAGTTATCTACAGAATAGGTTGCGTTCTGTAGCTAATTTGCAAAAATCTATTCAAATAGCAAGAACATGAAAATATAATATGGCGATCATTTTAATGCTTTTCTTAAGACAAAACCTAGCATTTGTCATTGATTGGGTCTGTAATCTTATGAGAAAGTGAGGGAAAAAGGTGAGAAAAAATTTCAAGGAGAGGGTAATTATGAGGTTCAACAAGTACAAAATCCTTTTCATCAAGGGCACCAGGCACAAAATCCCCATGTCCAAGGGCAAAAAATGTATCATCCTTACACTCTAGGACACTGGGTCCAAAATCCTCTTGTTCAGGGACAACATGTTCACAACCCATATGTTCAGGGGCAATAGGTACAATATCCATATGTCCAAGGTCAACATGCTCAACAACCTTTTAACCCATATGTTGCTTATCAGCAACCTATGACTGGATAGTTCCAAGGTATTCAAGGTCAAAATCCCCCCTATGGCCAAGGTAACCCGCAATGGGGGTAGCATCAAATGCCATATGGCCAAAATCCCCCACTGTGGGGCCAAAATCCTTACTAGAAGGGATGGGCTCCTCCGCTTGGACCTACTTATTGACCTCCAATGCCTTTTAATATTCAATTTCCATTCTTGGCCACACTAGAGTTTCCAAATGTGTCTCGCCTTACGAATGATAGAATTCTTCATTCGCCATACTAGCCTTTGGTGCCATCCAAGATACCAAGAAATTGTCCAAAATTCGATGGGAAAGCAAAAGAAGATCCTCAAGCCCACATGATGACATATCACCTCTGGTGCTCTTTAAAATCTTACATTGACCATTCCATTGATCTCCATCTTTTCCAACAAACCCTCATAGGTGTTGCAGCCAAGTGGTGCATCAAGCTTCCTCGAAGTACTTACCATGACTTTAATTCTTTAGCCATGGCTTTCCTCACACATTTCCAGCTGCCGATTCGCTATGAAATTGGCACCTATTTGCTTACATCGCTTAAGCAAGATACTGGGACACACATCTCCGATCACATCCACGAATGGAGACGTAGATGTTTCCTGATCAAATTCAAGATTGTTGATCAATTGCTCACTGAATGGTTCACTAAATTGTTTGTGGCCCCAATTTCTTGCGATATAGCTATGGGTGGATGTGTTACCGAATAACAAGCCATTGCTCATGCCTAGTACTTAGATCTAGTTTATTCTTAGTCTAGCACTTTGTATGAGTTATTACCCAATGCTCTCTGGCCATCTTCCGATCCCATGGCATCAAAGTCGCAGGCTGCACCTCCTTTCGATGGAGTTATTGGTTCAGTATCCCAGACCCCTGCTAAATCTTCTTCCAAACAGAAGTCAGTCTCGAATGATGTTCCCAATAGTTCTTCCCATAATCCACCTGGCCCTGGTAAAGCCTCACAGGTCCATGTTGTCTAGTCTATTGCAGCGGAAAAATCCTCGAAAGGTAAGAAGAAAGGCAAAGGAAAGGGTAAAGTCGATGCCCCAAAACAAGGTCCTCCCAAATTGTCTGCTGGTGAATCTTCATGACGAAAACCTAAGTATCCCTGCCTCATTTGCGAGGAGGATCACTACACCAAGGATTGTCCCCGACGGTCCGAAGTTAGTCGTTTTCTCGAAGGGACCCCAATCGTCCTCAAAGAACCATTTCTGTCTCAGCAAACCCAAATGGTAGACCACCTTAATCATCTCCTTCCTCAATATCTCAAGTGTTCATGGTGAGTATGCCTATTAATGTGGCTACTAGATTGAAAGATTACCAAACTCCTGCTTTGACAGTTGCAAAAGAGAAAGAAGCCACCACTTCTTCTTCTACCCCGAGTTCTAGCACTCTTCATTTCGAGTGCCCTAACCCTGATTCTGCTATATAGACACCCTCTCGAGGTGTGCTATGGAAATCCTTGTACAATCCTAACGCTCGAGTTGCTCAACACTATAATATTGTTGAGGATTTGGCTTAGGCACTGTTAGCTATGTTGGCTCTCGAGGTGCTCCAAAGCTACCCATCACAATGGAAATCTTTGCTCTCATCTATTGGGGGTATTGATCCCACCGATTCCAATTTGATATGTTTCGATCTAGAGAACCATGTTCTACATCTCCCTCATTAGATTTCCTTTCTCATTCAGGTAATCATCAATGGGAAGACCATCCACATGACTATCATCGATGAAGGTGCTTCCACTTGCATCATGTCAATTGCATGCTGGAAGGGCATTGGTTCCCCTACTTTGAACCAATCCCCGAACACTTTGGAAGCTTTTGATGGGATAGATTCGTGACCCTTCTGTGTCTTACCTAACCTTGACATTACTTTGGAGGGAAAGATAGTCCATTTCGAGGTAGAGATTGTTGATGCCAATCGGCCGGAGTTGGACCCATGCTATGCATGCAGTAGCTTCCTCCTTATTCTGCATGATTTGTTTTTCCCATCAAAGGAAGATTGTCACTGTCGACTAGCTATCCTTCTTTGCCTCTTTCTCCTTGGATGGCAATGTTCCATACGTCAAGCACACTAGTGCTCCCTATGAGAGTGTGGGGGCAGGTATTTTCAAAGATTTTTCTTTAATGAGGATTTTTCCACTCCCACCTCCTCATGTTGCCTCTGTCACCATGATCTCGATCAAATCTGATCCTTGGGTCATACCCTCATCAGATCTTGTTGATAAATGGGGCCAAGTTATGCCACTTAGTCCTGCCGAAATCAATTACGTGGAAATTGTTTCGACTTCGAGTTCTGCATCCTCTGATTCTTTTGTTTCGAAGACCTCTCTCGATATGTATTCTCAATCCCCATGGCTTGGAGCTTTGAAATCACTTGATCCCTTAGCCAAGACTTTCCTTTCTGATGAAGGTATCATGAAGTAATGTCTCTCGAGGAACCACCTTGGACCGACACTCGTCATCGTTCCTCGTTCCTACCTTGCCCGACGGTCATGTCTACCAATTTCGAAGAGTTCTCTTCTCTGTTTCCTTCCATCCCATTTCCACCACCGATCATGACTCATGAAGTATGGTCGGAAGGAAATTTGGGTAATATTACCCAAACGATGCCGATTGATATTTCTATAAAGCCTGGTATCATTGAACATGTCCATATCGGGGAATCTTGTTCTCCGGATGAGATCAAGGCCCATACTCATTCATTTCAAGAATTCTGTGATGTGTTTGCGTGGTCCTACGAAGAAATGCCTGGCATTGATCCTAAAATTATTGTGCACAAAATACCAACTTATCCTCATGCGAAGCCCATTCACCAACGGCTTTGCCCAGTGCACCCTAGGAAGGCTGCTGCTATCAAGGGTGAAGTTGAAAAACTTCTCAAAATTGGGTTCATCTATCCCATCCCTCTTACATATTGGGTGTCAAATATTGCCTCGGTGATGAAAAAACAAGGCATGATCTGCGTTTGCGTTGATTATCATGGTCTCAATCGTGCCTGTCCTAAGGATAACTACCCTAATCCCTTCATTGATTAGATCATTGATGAATGTGTTGGGAGCGATTTTTTTCCTTTATGGACGATTTTTTTGGTTACAACCAGATTGACTTTGCACTGACCAATCAAGAAAAGACAACTTTTAACTGTCCATGGGGTACATTCGCGTACAAAAAGCTACCTTTCGGCCTCAAAAATGTTGGGGCTGCATTTCAGCGAGCAATGTCCTATGCATTTCATGATATTTGCAACATTGCCCAACCTTACTTATATGACATTCCTGCTCATTCTCGTAAGCGTCAAGATCACCTTGACCATCTTCGGCATATTTTTCTTCACTGTAGACACTACAACATTCGATTAAACCCACATAAATGTGTTTTCAACGTGGAATTAGAATGACTCCTCGGCTTTATCATTTCCAAGGATGGTATTTGCCTTGATCTACTTAAAGTCGAGGCCATTGTAAATTTACGCCTTCATCTTCATTGCACCAACTCCAAGGCCTACAAGGAAAGGTAAATTTTCTCTGTTGTTTTATACCGTTTTATACCCAATTATGTTGCGCTAGCTACAGGATTTACCAGGTTTCTCAAACAAGGAACACACTTTGTATGGTATGAGGTTGCCCAAAAATCTTTCGATGATCTCAAGGATGTCCTTGTAAATGATCCTTTGTTGCATCCCCTGGATTATTATCAAGATTACTTCCTTTACCTAGCTGCAACCCCAAGCACCATCTTTATGGTCTTGGTCCAAGACGATGACGAAGGCAAAGAACATGTTATCTACTACCTTAGTCATAATCTCCTCGACACTAAAACAAGTTATGCCCATGTCAAGAAGTTGGATTTGGCTTCCATCCAGGCTATTCAACTCTTTCGACACTACATCCTCTTACACGCGACTACGGTGATTTCTGAATGCAACCCCATGACGTACATCCTAACTCGTCAGTTGCTAGGGGGCAAATATTCTAAATGGATTGTCATCCTGCAAGAATTCGATTTGGTATTTACTACTACCAAATCTAAGAAGTCACTCATTTTCGTTGAGTTGATTTGTTCCCTTCCTTCCAAGTCTCTCCCTACTAGTGCAGACTAAGAGCTCCCAGACGAGAATCTCTTCCTAATCAACACCCTTGATCCACGGTACGGTGATATCATCATGTATCTCCAAACGTCCATTTTGACTAAGGATGATCACCGAAGGATTCGACATCACTCCCAACCCTACCGTATTATTGGCGATACTTTATACTGTGTTGGTGTTGATTCAGTTCTTCGACGATGCCTTACGCTCACGGAGGTTGAAAGAGTTCTCAATGACTGCCACTTCGAGGCATGTGGTGGTCATATGTCTGGCTATGCTACCGCTCAAAAAATCCTTCGCACTGGTTATTTCTAGCCGTCCATTTTCAAGGACTACATCCTTGCTGTTCACAAGCACCATGAATACAAATTTACCAACATAAGATGCACGACCCACCCGCTCACCTACACCCTGTCAGTACCATTGGTCCTTTTTCTAAATGGGGCATCGATTATATGACATGTAACCCTCATTCGGCCAGGGGGCATGGCTATATTATCGTTGCTATGGATTATTTCACCAAATGGGCCATAGCGATGCCTACATACTTTGCAGATGGTAAAACAACGGCTCAATTCCTTTTCAATCATGTTATTTCTAGGTTCGGTGTACCTTAAGCCATTGTCACAGACCATGGCTCCCATTTCAGAGATTACATGATGGCTGAGCTGGCATCCGCATTGGTTTTGTGCCATGATGGCTCAACTTCATAGTACCCTCAAGCCAATGGCCAAGTTGAAGCCGTGAACAAGATTTTGGTTACAATGCTTCAGCGTACTATTGGGATGCACAAGTAGAATTGGCATCTCATGCTATTTTTAGCTCTGTGGGCTTACCGAATGTCAACCAAAGATGAAAATGGTTTCACACCATTCCAGCTAGTCTACGGTCTAAAAGCAACATTGCTAATTGAATGCGAGATTCCTTTGCTCAAGCTAGTTGTTGAACTTCTCCCCGAAACATCACCTTAGAAGAGAACCTTTTATATCTAGAACAACTGGATGAGACTCATCGTCTCGATGCTTTGGTTATCGAAGCACAAAAGAAACGGGTCAAGTCCCATTTTGACTAGTCAGTCTCCCCTCGTGCATTCTCTAAGGGTGATTTGGTCTTACTGTACGACCAAGTTAATGATAAGCTCGGGGTAGGAAAGTTCAAACCCATGTGGCATGGGCCCTACACTATGAAACATGTTTTGCAAAAAGGGGTCTATGATCTTATTGATTATGAAGGAAATCCTCTGGATAAGCCCCAAAAAGAGCTTTACCTCAAGAAATACTATGCTTAAGTCATATTGCATGGTTACTTGTGTACATTAGTGTGTCATTCATTTTTGTGCAGTGTGGTTTCGTGTGTTAATTTTCAAACAACTTTCCTATTTACTATGCTTTCCTTGCTTTGTAGATGTTTGTGACTCCCCACATCGGTTTTGCTGATGGCACTTGTCGTAGTACCTGGAACCTCTCATTTGCGACATGGGCTATCTATGACCCCAATAGTGAGTTGATTGATCTTCAAGGTATCTTCTTAGGTCATACAACTAACAACATTGCTGAATACAATGCAGTCATCAAACTGTTGTCAGAAGCCATTGCTCTTGACATTCGAGAGTTGGTTGTCAACCTAGATTCACAGCTTTTCATCCTTCAACTCAACGGGAAATATTCTGCCAGAAACCCTCAAATATTGAGAATGTATCTCCATATTCATCTATTGGAAAGACATTTTGATTACATTACATATCATAATATTCCTAGATGCATGAATACATTTACAAATGCATTAGCTAATTATGTGTAGGATAGACATTTACGAAACATGTGAAAAGATAAAACAAACAATTTGTACCATACTAAGCAAGAAAATACAACACACACACACACACACACACACAGAGATATATATATATATATATATATGTGGTGATAATGTTTGATACATCAAAACCCCAAAAAATAATATGTGTGTCCAAAATAACATCGGTGACTCGTAGGCCTTATATATCTGTGGCTCGCAAGCCTCAAAAAATGTAAGTGTTGGACCTAGGAACTAATCAACATGGTGATCGTGGTAGCATGACATGGATTGTGCAACACGAGTTAGCAATCGACTGATCCAATATGATACTCCCATCGTGTGTCTCGGGTATTGGCAAGGAATTTCTCCCACCCGAGCATACTCAGGGATACCATGATTCAATCCCTGAAGGTTCCTCACGATCTCCTCCTCGTTATCACTCCCCTCTTGATAAAGAGCGACAACATCAATCGGGCGGGCGATGCGCCTAGCTATTGGGGACATCCTAGCAGGATGTTGTGGTCCAACATCTGAATTAACAAAGCGAAATGTTATAAACACATATATACCCAAAACAATTAAAAAAATCACAAAATTAAAAAATTGATTTTTTACCTTCATTGTCAAAATCCTCTCCATCTGGTAGTGGCATGTCCGGATCTCCATAGAAGTTGGTGCTACTATATGGCCAGTCTTCCACGATGATCTTCTATCATCATAGCCATGAAAAAATTGCATGTCTATATGACATGTGCTGGCCCCCAGTGATCCTGGGCATCAAATGACTCGAGTGGGCCATCCGCGGGTCGCGTGGCATGGGAGGATCTACCTCAGTCAACTGGTACTGGAACAACGACATTCCGTTCCAAAAAAAAGGTCACTAGTATGGATCCAAAGTAAAATTGCTTCAGATTCCCTGCCTTAGCTTTGGCCAGCTGGTGTTTTATGTTGATCTTCATGGCCTCCGCCTAGTTGAAGATCGTCGGTGCTATGTAGTCGATAGCATACAAGAAATTTTTTTTTTTAGTCTTGTGCATTGCATGGGACCCCGCCACTCTGTTGATAGTCAAGAGTAGCACTCTCAGTGTCAGATCCTGAACAGTGGAAATCTCAATCTTCTCACTCTTAGATTTGAGGGCTTCAGGGAAATGTTTGGTGAGCAACATGGATATGCTTGCCCCAATTGGTTGTGGCCTCTATAAGTTTACTGGTTCCCCTCTTCGGGACAGTCTTATGATGAAATATATGTTTGAAGTCTCTAACTCCAGCTCCTGGTCATGAATGATGAATATCTCATGATTTATGTCCCAAAGACTAATCAGGTACTGAAGCAACTCAGGTTGGGCCCGCATCCCTGGCATGAGAAAGAACTTGAGGAGCCCACATGCCCTCAAATATTCTAGGCAATTTGGATCATTCAGTGCCTAGGTGTCCACATCCTCGTGCTCCCGTTATTTCTAGTCTACCATTTTCAACAATTTTTTTCTGCAAAAGCCATATATTTGAGTCAACATTCATTTTTGACTCGTAAATTTCAAGTTTCAACGGTGGTTTTAAGAGGAAATAGGGTTTTTCCCTATTCACAGCGCCTATGCGCCTGTTTTAAGTATAGTTGCACTGACGACGCAATAGGCCGTGTTAATTACCCTCAACCTATGCGATTCCATTCCCAAAAGTCATGTCGACTGAGGGCGAAAAACTTTTGATAAATCCTCCCTCAAAAATCCTAAAAGTGGTTAAAAGCAGGAATAAATGGTATGAAAATGGAGCTCAGGGCTTTGGCTCTTACCTATAACTAGAGGCTCGACGAATGACCTCCAGGATCTCTCGCAATCTGCTCCAGAACAATTAGGGAAAAAGTGAGTAAAAAGTCTTTCACAACAAGGTAAAATGGTAAATGGTAAAAAACATTTACTTTTCCTCCATTTTATTCAGTTTTTCATGAAATATTAGGTTTTTGTGAATATTTTAACCTATTTTTCCTCAAGAATTGGATAATGCACTTTACCTTTTTTGCAGAGTGACAGGTAATGGATGTTCGACAATGATGCCACATCATGTTTCAACCCTTTTCTTGACTCATAAAACTCATATGAAAAGATTGCCGAGTATTTTTCCCTTTTAACTCATAAAAGAGAATAAAATTGGGGGTTCACTTTGAAGCTCTTTTCTGACCCTTTAAAATAGAAAAGATAGCCTAGCCGTTTTCATTTCAAACTCGTTAACGGATGTGAAACATTGTGAACCCAATGTAAGTTTACCCCTTTTTCAGGCTGGGATGCACTATTTACGAAAAAGGTACTCCTTGATTGAAATGGTCAAGCAGTTCTCTCAAGTATCATTTTCTACCTTTTCAGGTTCGAGAGACACAAATGTAAGAAAAGGGACCATGTGGAATTTTATTTTCCATGTCTTTTTCAAAATCTTTAAACATGAAAAATATACTGAGTCACACCTTTGTCATACTTGTTAAAATGTTAAGCAACATTGGATTCGTCACCATGACGAACATGAGCTTCTCCTTCCTAGGGCTCATTAAAAATACTAGGTCGGATTCATTCGAAGGATGAAGTTATAGTGCAAGAATATGCTATCCCCTTCAAGCTTGTGATTAAAAACAATTGGGGTACCTACTAGAAATGGTGGGGGAAAATTTGGAAATATAATCAGTTGTGTTAGCAACTCACTCTTGAACATGACATTTTTTGCTTCGTGTTGGGTTGGGATATCCTCCTTTGTATCATTGACCTTCTTGGGTTGGGCCATTCATTTTTTCCTTCCATTTGATCTCTGCCACGTTCTCATGACCACCGATCCTATGGATCCAAAAGCTACCAAACTTCTAGTCGTGTCGCCGATATGTTCAAGAGTTGTCCTTCTACAATTACATTTACCTCTGATTCTTTGTATCATCCAAAATAATTTTGCATCCTTTTGTCTCGCGTTGATGATGTGGGATACATTATAGCCCTCCTTCGACATGGTTGCTTACTATCGACTTCAACTCATTATTCGGGAAGTTGTCTGAGAGATTCCCTTCCAGTACCTTAGAGCTTACATGCCCTAATGGCAAGTTCTTTGCACTCGATGATAATTTCACATCATTGGATTTCGATCGAGTGATTTCATGGGTGTTTGACTTCAGTTCCTCTATTCACATTTCGTGGATTGTGCTGATAGTGCCTTGAGGACCATTGTCATTATTGGTGGGTTCTCTCACACTTGTTAACAATTTACATCATTGACTGGTAATCAAGCAACTTTCTAGCATATTCGATGCCAACAAATATATTCACATTTTAGGGTTTCTACTTTGATCAGGTCGTGTTGGAGCACAAGACATTGGACTCAGGTCACAAAAGTCTAGATAGTGAAGTGACGTGACATGGTTATGTTGATATACATGTCTCTTTTAGATGGATGGTTGTGACCATACAATGAGTTATCATATGTGATCCTTCTCATTATTGGATGGTTGCGACCACACATTGGTTTCAATATGATCCTCTTTATAGGATGGTTGTGCCCATGCCTAGATCCATTTACATGATCATTCTCTGGATGGTTGCATCCATGCCATGATTCATGTATCATTTGACAAAGTTTTCAATTATGTATATGTATTTGTACTTGCTTTCAGGTTTTCCGATGGTAGACCATGGTTCCTCACATTGATTCATAAAGCATTTCATCCCTCACTCTAGTTCGACCTTCATGCTTTAGGAGGCATCTGTTAGACAACATTTTGTCACTGTCCCTATACTCCTTGTTCCTTAATCACGGAGGATCTCTACAGTGAACCCTACATGCTTTCCCTTCATGAAGAAACTCCCATTGTGTCCCTCTTCATGAGATAACAATTCCCTTTTTCACCATTTCCCACAAATCTTTTGTTTTTCCCAGTTTACAGGACTAGCGCTAATGACCCCTGTCCTCCTCGCGTCGATATGCAGGGATTAACACTGTCCCTAGCACCGAACGGAGCGATTGATATTTGTTCCAATTGCACTGGTCCTCTTATGGAAAGTTTTTTAAATAAAGAGCCAACGCTTCTAGCTCTAGAAGCTTCGTAACGAAAATCTAGTAAATGGTTTGGCTGGATGGGGTCGAGGATGTCAGTTTGGACTCCTTTCCCCTATAATGATGGAACTACCTCAAGAGATAAGACCTTCTCCCATGAGAAGAGGATCCATCTCCCATCCATTCATGCTATATAAACCTCCCTTTTTCCCAAGCACAAGCTAGTGTTGAAATGTTAATGTTGGTGTGCTAGTGCTAATTAAGTTTGGAGTAAACAACAAGCTATTCATAATTGTAGCTCTCTAGTTGTGCGAGGGATAAGAGTGAATTTGGTTTAGTGTGAAGCCTAAAGGGAAGAGCCTTAAAACTTATTGTTGAGGCCATCATGGAATGCTAGCATAAGTGTGTGGGAACCTGGTTTTGTCAGAGGAGAATGGCAACGTCAAGATAATGGTTGTAATCTCTTCTTGATTCAATATATATGCAACTATTGATTGATTTCCTACATGATGTGTCATATTACATGTTCATGGATTAATGTTTCTTGACTTTTTAGGTAGGTTGAATTACAATTTGTCTATTATCGCGATTGTTGTTTTTTGTTGTTTACTTGTTTAAGGTGTTTGAAGAAGGAAACAAGAGATAGTTGGAACGAGTAAGAAAGGACATCATCAAATGGGATAAGCGTACTAGGAGGTAGGCCCTCTTAATTGGCTCTAACCTAAGGTAATCTTCCATAGAATGTATCGATTGTGGCTAGACCCATTATCAGGCTAGAAGAATTGTTTATGTCTGCACTCATAATTTTACTTCACCACAACAATGTAATTTGGACCCGATGGAATATTAAAACTATTATAGAACTACATCCAGGTCCAACATATCGTAATTTCGCTCATCGCACATTGTAAAATATTAAAGAAACTTTGAATTTCTCTATTCATAATCTCCGATATTGCGATATTGCGATTTGTGATATTCTGATTCATCGCAATCGCAAAAAATCGGTATTACACGAACATTCAAACCAATCGTAAATATCATTTTGAAATATATGATGCGGAATTTTGACAAGACATAAAGGAAATATTGTGTAATCCTTAATGTATAGTTAATGAGATTTAAAGGCATTTATTTGTTTAATGACTCGAGATGATAGATATCTTTCTTATTCATGTTTGAAATAAAAGCTCCATCCTTACATGCTTTCACGATTTATTATGTTAATCGTGTTTTCGCTTGCATTTACCTCTCTATGTTTATCCTGTTTACTCCATTTTCCTGAATTTCAGGAAGTTTTTAAAGAACACAACACTCACAAAAATGGTTAAGAAAGGAAAAAAGACCATAGAGGATACCGTGCCTCAGCATTCAAAAATGCTATCACTATTCTCTGATATCACTTGTAACAAAGATGGCAGGACTACGACTTGGAAGGTGATGTACAATGTACTAGAGGGAGAAAATCCAAGTCCCCTGGAAATTAATGTAATGACAAATGCCACAGCTTCATCCAATGCTTCTTACTTCAAAGTAGCATGCTCTTTTCTACACATGATTTTTGCAAGACCAAAAATATTACCATACACAAATATGGTAAGATGGATTATTGATGAAGTACATGTTTTAGATAGAATGTTTAGAAACTTTGGGCAAGATGTTATGGGATCATCCAAATCAAACAATTTGAGCCAAATGTACCATCTGCCGCAACCACAAAAGATCTATGACAAAGATTTTATTGAGCATTTTCCCAAAGAGAATGAAGATCCAATGGACGTTATGCAAAATTGGAGGTCTAGCTCCAACAAGTTTAGACGAGAGAAAACTAGTATGTACCCCATCGCACCTCTATCAACCCCTTACAATTTTGCAGCAGCAATGTTGTGTAGGCTATTCGAAAAAGCTGATACCACCAAATTTTCCATTGAATGGGTTCCCTTGATTGATGCAATTGTAAATGCTACCATTTTGAACTGGAGTACTATTTTGTTAGATAATTTAGCCATGGTCATTAGAGAATATAGGCATAATAGAAATGTCTCCACTCGAGTTATCCCTCCCTTTTTCATGAGTGCTTATGTCATGGATGCTATATGTTTTTTCTCACATTTTCCAAACATGGGGTAGAGATGGACTTCAAAGAATCCTACAACCATCCATGTTTATCATAAAATAATGTGGGAATCACAGTTCGGCTCCCAGTTTTATAAGATTTGTCATGGCTTCATGTTACCTATTTATCAAACCATTTTTAATAAGAAAGCCCCTAGGCTTTCAAAGGAAGAAAAGATAAACATCTTGTTGGTGGCAAGATGGTTTGGTGAGGAATGGTTCACTTATATCAAAGTTTTCGGGAGTATTACAGCTCCCCATGTTCTCCCATACTATGTTTTAGATAAACTGTTGGTATGAGAGATTGCTTATTAGAAAGTGGGTGATGGAATAATCAAAACCCTTAAGGAACAGAACAAATCCGCTTGGACAACCTTCCTGTTGGAAATAATACTGAGAGGGGGGGTGAATTAGTATTATCAAGTAAAATATTCCTTTTTCAAAAACAATTTGTATACGCTACTTGAATTAGTTAAACTCGCGTATATACGCAACTATGCAGAAAGAAACCCGTGTATATAAACAAAACTTTTAATTTACTTTATCTTTCTGATGATGATTGTTAATCTGTGATGCAGAATCAAATAACCAGTAACCAGAGACAGTAGAACAGAGTAGAAAGACAATCACACACAAGAACACAAGATATAAGGTGGAAACCCAATGTGGGTGAAAACCACCTGCTGCAATTCGTCTCTATCTTTCTTTAATTAGAAACTTCTTTTACAATGTACTGTGCAGTCCTTTACACAGTAACGCAGGCCGCAACCTGCAAAGAGCACAAACCCTCTCTCGTTCTCTAGCTTCTCCTGGAAGGGAGCTACAACCCCCTTAGCTCTTGTACTAGCCAAGATACTAGTACGTAGGTGCTGACCTACAGAAGGCTACAACCTTCTCTTTCTTCCAGGGACCACGTTTCATAAATTTTCAGACTGGATCCATGAACATCAATCAATCATTAAGAATTCCATCAACCAATCACCTTTCACCAATTAGATTTGAATCAAGTAGATATCTCTCTGACAGCTGTACCCAAAACACTGTACCAGAAACCACACACCAAAGCAGAACCCAGAACACAGCAGTAATGAACAGAAGCAACAAGATCACAGTTTAAAACATATACGCTACTTTATCAGCCTGAAACATGCGTGCATACACTTTTGCATATGAAACAACCTGTGTATACGCGTTCTGACTTCACTGAACCTGCGTGTATATGCGCCTTCGCTTCACTGAACCTACGTACAGATCTATAAAAGATAATTCACTCTTTCAGATATTCAATCACTAATTAACCCAGATTATCAGACTTATAGATCAAGAAAGTGCCACATCTAGCATATCAAAATCATACAAAGATACTATCATTCAAGCTTAAAGATTATGACCTATGAATAGAACTTATCCTTCCTTTTGTGCTAAGGTTCCTCCATTCAGATCCTGATCTGCATCATAACCCAATTACCAATATACCAGCTCTAGCACTTTATCAGATCTTCAATAATAATTCAGATGATTCTTTGCCACATGATCTCTTCCTCTTTTATAGTCTTAGGCCTTCCTCAATACCATGGTCCAAAACCATAACATTTCAATTCCATGAACCCGAAACTAGGGATCAACACTTCTGATGAGACGCCATGGTCCAAAACATAGGTTCAATTCCCAAGAACTAAATATCATGGACCAAAAGTATGATCCCCAACATATACGCGCTTTTGTAATGTATAACCCGTGTGTATACACGTCTTTGTCTCGATGAACCTGCGTATATGTCTTTTTCTTCTTTCTGAGTGCCTGACCTGAGATCTGTTACCAAGGGGAGTTGCCATCAAGGACAACACCTGTGTCATAGCTCCAAACCTGTGCCATAATGCCAACAATCTCCCCCTTTGGACTTGATGGCAACACCATCCTCAAGATCATTCTCCCCCTTTGACATCAAGGGCAAAGGGTTGTTCTCCCCCTGAGTACATGTTGAAATCTCTATCATGCTTGTGTTGACCATGCTCCCCCTGACTGTAGGCAAGATCTGCAAAAAGATGTTCTTCAAGAAGAACCAAGACTTATGCATCATAAAAGACCTTCCTATCACCAAAAGACTCAATACATACATCCATCACCCAACCAAGTGGGGCATCCACCCAACCAAGTGGGAATACATCAGAAATTTACATATGATGACCAAATACATTACATCTTCATCCCAGGCATAGTGGGGAAACCAATATAGGCAGTTACATGACCTTGACACCATATAAGAAAAAGACACATGACATAGAGACGAAATATTTCAAACAATACTTATGGAAGTCACCAACAACTGATAGCAGCAGCAATTGTCAATCACCATTCAGATCAGCAACAAAGATTTCCTTTTGTTCTCCCTCTGCCTATGTTCTGCCTGAAATCAACAACAGCTAAGAACCAAAAGCTTCTAAGATAATGCCAACAATACATTATTAGAAGATTATCTGCTCCCCCTGAACCTGTGCTGGATGGTCTCTGTTAGACCCATATCAGACAAATTTCAAACAGACCCTGTTACTTCTGATATCCATCAATCCTCCATATACGCGACTTACTGCCTACCAACCGGCGTATGTACGTGGATCCTCCTCATGCAACACACGTACACCCATTTTTCTCTGAAACTGACAAGATTTAACAGCAAGATGATACATCAACTACTCCCAGCTTCTGTCTGAGATATTCAAAAGTTTCCCTAGGAAGTGGTTTGGTGAGAATATCAGCCACTTGTTCCTTAGAAGGAACATATTCCAATTTCACCTTTTGTTCCAACACTTGTTCACGGAGAAAGTGATACTTGATCGGTATGTGCTTGGTCTTTGAATGCATGACTGGATTTTTTGAAATGCTTATTGCACTTGTATTATCACATAAGATGGAGATAGGTGGTGTACAAGTGATTTGAAAATTCTGCAAGGTCTACATCATCCAAATGAGTTGAATGCAGCAAGATGCAGCTGCCACATATTCCGCTTCAGCTGTAGATAAGGCAATCGAACTCTGTTTCTTGCTGAACCAGGATACTAATCTGGAACCCATAAAGAATGCACCACCACTTGTGCTCTTCCTATCATCCACGCTTTCAGCCCAATCTGCATTTGTATAAGCATGAAGTGTGAGATCTGTATCTCTAGGATACCATAAGTCATAGTTTTGAGTTCCTTTAAGGTACTTGAAAATTCTCTTCACTGCCTGAAGATGAGTTTCCTTTGGATTTGCCTGAAATCTCCCAACTATTCCCACTGCATGCATGATGTCTGGTCGGGTACCTTTCAAATAAAGTAGACTTCCAATCATAGATCTATAGGTTGGCTGGTGTACTGCTGTTGATTCATCATTTTCACTAAGACTGCATCCTGTAACCATGGGGGTACACACTGGTTTTGCATCTTCCATGCCATACTTCTTCAAAATCTTCTTGAGGTACTTGGTTTGAGACAAGAAGATACCGCCTTCATTCTGTTGGATTTGCAATCCAAGAAAGTATGTGAGTTCTCCAAGCAAAGACATTTCGAATTCTTTCTGCATCACCAAGGCAAAGCTTTGACTCATAGCTTCTTCATTACTGCCAAAGATAATGTCATCTACATACACAACAAGTATTAGTAATTTGTCATTTTCAATTTTTATATAAAGATTGCTATCTGCTGATCCTTTTGAAAAACCTTGTTGATGAAGCTATTTGTCCAAATGGTAGTACCAAGCCCTTGGAGCCTGTTTAAGACCATAGAGAGCCTTTTTCAGTCTGCATACAAGATTTTGATCATTCCCAAGGATGAAACCATCTGGTTGCTCAATGTACACTTCTTCTTCTAAGTCCCCATTCAGAAAGGCTGATTTCACGTCCATTTGAAAAACTTTGAACTTTTCAAAACTTGAGAGAGCAAGGAACATTCGAATGGCCTCAAGTCTAGCAACAGGAGCAAAAGTTTCTTCAAAGTCTATTCCTTCTTGTTGAGCATACCCTTTACAAACAAGTCTGGCCTTATTTCTAATAACATCCCCATTTTCATTGAACCTGTTCTTGAAGATCCATTTTTCCCCTATGACATTCTTATATTTAGGTCTAGTAACCAACTCCAAAGTGTTGTTCTTTTCAATCTTCTCAAGTTCTTCACCCATTGCCTTGATCCAGCGTTCATCTTGGCAAGCTTCTCTTACATTTTGTGGTTTAGTGGAGGAGAGTAATGCCAAATAGCTTCAAGCTTCTGCAATTGTTCTTCTTGTTTGTATGCCAGCCTCCTTTTGCCCCAAAATTTGTGATTCTAGATGATTCTTTTGAACATACCTAGAAGGAGTCTTTTCTTCTATCCTTATCTGTTCCTCTGGCTCCTCATGGTTTTCTTCTTCATGGGTCTCTTCTTCATCATCAGTTTGATTTGGAGAATAGTCTTCATCCTCTTCGATATCATCATGATTTACTTGCCTAGGGATGTATCCTTTTTCATCAACCACTACATCAATGTTGTCAACAATGCTTCCAAGTCTTTTATTATAACACTTATATGCTTTATTGTAGGGAGAATAACCAAGAAGAATGCCTTCATATGCTCTGGGTTCAAGTTTGCCAAGCTGTTCATCAATATTCTTAATATAGCATTTTCTCCCAAATATTTTAAAATTCTTTACCGAAGGAGTTTCACCATACCAGAGCTCATGTGGAGTTTGAGTGCTGTTCACTTGGACATTTGTTTTGTTGAGAATAACAACCGCAGCATATGTAGCTTCACCCCAGAAGGTTGTGGGAGTATCAGACTCATCAAGCATAGCACGAGCCATTTGTTGGACTGTTCTGTTCATCCTTTCCACCACTCCATTTTGCTGAGGATTCCTAGCTGTAGAGAATTCCCTTCTTATTCCATGTTCATCACAGAAATCGAAAAACTCATTTGAGGTAAACTCCCCACCTCTGTCGGACCTGAGACACTTAATTTTGTAATCTGATTCATTCTCAACCAAGGCTTTGAAGGATTTGAATTTTTCGAATGCTTCGTCCTTGTGCCTCATAAGTCCTAACCAAACCATCCCGGAGAAGTCTTCAATGAATAATATAAGGTATTCTTCTCCTCGAGGTGACCTTGTCCTGAATGGACCGCATACATCTATATGAACTAGCTCAAGAGGCCTGCTAGCTGATCCTTCCTTCTCAGGGAAGTTAGTTCTGGTTTGCTTC
>APFE031671415.1:52180-77495 GCA_000404065.3 Pinus taeda | reverse complement strand
ACGTTTCCCCGTTTTCAAAATTTGGGGAGGTCGCGTTTCGTATCGCTTCCTGTTTCGGAATGGGAGGGGAGGAATGTAATGTCCTTTCCTAAATTAATTTGGAACAAAATTAATCACTACATTTTGGGCCAATTTTGGAGGTGATGGGGTCCATTCGATTTTATTAGGAGGCTTCGACTTTAGTAGAAGTTATTTTGGTGTGGTTAAGTTACACGTGGGGGCCACCCACACCAGGAGAATACGCACTCCCTAGTTCAAATTGCATGAGGGGAAGTTGATGGTTAAGTGAGGGGCCCACGATGGAGGGAAAATGGAGGGAAAGGTGCTCCACGAAATCTATAAAAGGAAGGCAGCTCTCCTCATTTCATCATCTTGGCTTATCAAATTTCTCTTTGGTTGCTCGAGCTGCTTAGTCGAGTCACTTGTTGTTTAGCAAGAGTTCTTAACGCAAAGAGCTCACCCTTTCTTCGGGGGACTTCGAGTGCCACCCTAGAGAGGTTCATCTGCATTCTTTCGGAAGAGGTTTTCATTGTGATTTCTAGCAATCGCATCCATCATCTCCAAGTGGTGTGTATTTCTAGAGGACGCAGTGAAGGGAGGCTGAGTTGTGATTGTGACATCTAACAAGGGAGCTTTGGCTGGAGAAATTTCAGAAAGGAGGCATAGGTGTTTGGCTGCCATTTTGGTGAGTTTTGGAATTGGAGGAGAGAGCTCCTATTTAGTGTGACTTTCGCACTTCCTAGGCCAGCGCAGAGGAAGCATATTGTGCACACGTGGGACGTGGAGTCTCAGCTATTGGAGTTGATCTTTGGCGGGAGAGTTAAGGAAAGCACTTCTGGAGGAGATTGCTACTTTTCCAGAGCCTTAGAGGAGGATTTTGTTGGTATCTTTGCAGGTCGTGTGCTTTAGTAGTCTTGGAGGGCATAGGGCCTCTTGGAGGTTGATTTTGGGAGGTTGGAATCAGACCAAACCCTTTCTGGGTTTTGGTCAAGGAGCTTGGGGTTAATTTTACAACATTTTTTGAGCCCCAGAGGTGGGGTTCCTTAGCAATTCCTTTCCAGCCAGTAGTGTAGTTTTTTGGGCAGCGCAAAGCATTAGAGGAGCAACCATTATCAACATTTGAGATCATTGTCTTATCACCTAGGTTTTGTCACGCTTGCCATTGAGGCAAGCTTAGGTGCATTTCTCCATACTATTGTACTTGCTCCATTGGATTAATAAAATGGCCCAGGTGGTTCTTACTTCTGGAGTTTTTATGAGTATTTGCTGAATGTTTAAAATTTTTGTGTTGTAAATTGATTTTGCTTTATATATCACTGTTTATCCAAGTTTGGAACATTACAAACTGATAGCCACAAATGAAAGAAAAATAAAAAATGCAAAAGATTGTTGGGACTAATAATAAGCTCAAGAGCCTACCCCCCTCATTCGCTGTCATCTAGTTTCTAAGCATATCATGCTCTCTCCAAATCAAAGGAACTCATAAATGTCCCAACCTAGATGAGGAAAAACCACTACATCTTTAAGAGTATTGAAAAGCATTAAGGAAGTTGGTCAACCAAGCTATGCAAGAAACAAACGAAAGATCATTGAAGTAAAAGGCACACCAAAGGGGTTGTAAAAATAGGTCGAGGAAAGGGCTAACTTAGGTCTCCACTATTACTCTCTCTTATCATCATTACAGAGAAGATGTTGGACCACTTTTAGCTGCTACCAAGTTAGTGGCATTTGTTAGTTTTTGTAGCATCAAATAGTGTTCTAGTCTCGACAGTTGTCATAGAGGTGAAGAAATACTAGGATTCCATAACCCAGAAAATGTTTAAGCAAAATCCACCTAGAAATGTCTTAATTAAGTTAATTAATCAGTAATTAAGTTTTTCCTAAGTCTAACTTAGGGAAAATGATTTATTAATAGTAATTAATTGAGGAAGGTGAGATTTCTCTAGAAACTCACATAGATCGACTAGGAAATAATCTCAGGGATTGATTAAGTTTTAATCTTGGCCGTTGGAGTCCCACAGTGAGAAGTCGATGTGTAGATGGAGGAACAGGCTTAAGATCGATTTCGTTGGGTACCTCGACTTTCCAAAGAGCAGCAGTAGTTTGCCAGAAGAGTTTGAGCAAGAGAAGGGAAGCAGAGACAGTGAGGGGTAGAGATAGCCACAGAGAGGCTGGCGTAAGTGCTGTACAATAGTCTCTATAGGGCAATTTAATTTTGCTGGAGAAAAGCTCGTTTTCAGTTCCAGAGGCCATACAGATTTTCTAGAGTGTCAGAGAGGCAGTTTCTCAGTCAGCATCAGATAGGATGGTTTGAGTAGCAGCTGTTCTAGGCAATGCGTATTCTAGTTCTATGCTAGGGCGATGTAGGGTTTGCGTAGGTCAGTTTGGATGATTCTCTTGGAGCTAACAGTCAGAGCCTAGTTTGCTTGTGGGGTGAGGAAAATTCCTCATAATATTTTTGCCAATATTTTCTCTGTAGGATTGCCAAATTTCGACACCTAGTTGTACCCAAAATTTCTCATTGCTACTTAATAATAAAACTCTCAGCTGCTGCATTGGTTTTCCCAAGTTTGGTTTTTGCGGGGACTTTTGTCCAAAAATAACAGTGTTATATTTTTTTGTGTGTGCTAATATTTTCTTAGTTTCCAGTTTATCTTCCGCAGTATTTATTTTTGTGAAGGTTGTGTTGACAAATCTAGGACATCACTATTAGGTGTTTTCTTTTCTTTAGATAACTGATTGTGAATGCTTTTTTACTTCTTGATTAGGATCCTCTTTTACTTATGTTATTATAATGTTATTCTTCATCAAACAACTACCAAGCATAAACCATAAAGAGACAATAGACATAGAATATAGGCTATCATCCAGGGCTAAAACCTCTCACTCTTGAGAGGAAAACCCAAACAAATTCTTCTTCTTATAGGGATTCCAATTGACGAATACCAAGACCAAGACCCTTGACCTATTTGCCACTCCAAGACCGAGTGGATTCCTTGTTTAACTTCTGCTTCCTTGAGTCAATGATAGTCAAACTCCTTCCTCCTCCCACCTTCCTCGGCTAATCTTTAGATTTCGGCCCTTAGATCAGATCTTCTCCTTTCAACCCTCCTTTAGAAACCCTAGTTGCAACACTTGACCTTGTTTTATTTCTTGATCTCCTTCGCTTGGACAGGAGAATTTTCTACTACAACTCGACTTGATGATTAACTTCTTTTCTTCCTTGATTCGGTCTTGAAGCACAACTGTAACAATTCAGCTTCCTTTTATTGCAGACTGTACTCTTCTTCTTCGCACATGTGGGAAAAATCATTCAAAACAGGTCCAACATATTGCAGCTACTCTTCCTCCACTTCTTCGCTAGAATATAGGCTACTTCCTTTGCACTTCTTTTCTATTTCAAATGCTTGTTCTTCTCTTCTTCAAGTGAGGCCAAGCATCTCTATATATAGTGGTTTGTCCATGTACAATAGGCCAACATGTCTTTCTAGAGCCATCTTCATTTCCTTTCGCAAGTCGACTTGGAGGAGGACTTGTGACAAGTCTTGGAAGGCTATTTATACTTATCTAATGACTCATACAAAATGTAACATGCCCAAGAAGGGTCCCTCATACATGACATAGACTCAAACTGACTTTTATGACTAGATGACATATCCTAAAGGCTCACCCTGAGAGCCATCACTAAAATAAAATTCCTTGCTCATGAAACCCATGAGACAAGCATTACAATAATAATTTTATTTTTCTTTTTTTCATCAGTTACATAAAATCACAATTACACATGCAATTATGTCTCTATATAACATCTCTCAATGTATGGGCCATGTAATTTTGAAAGAAATTTCCTAGGAATAATTCTATCAACGAATTCATCTTGATAATCCATCCCCTTTTGCAAGTCGAAGTTAAAGTTGTAAGGTTGCTTCCCTTTTCCCTAGAAGGAAAGTGAGGTAGTCTTAAGGCCTCCTTGAATAAGAAACAAGGTCCTCATTCATATTTATCCTAGATTCCATTCTCCCAAGACTAAGACACTGATCTACCAAGAGGTGGTCACTCAAAAATCAACTATTTTTCACCTTCTTCTAGGTCTAGCCAAGTTGGGTCACCTGGGGCATCATTTTCCCAACAAAGTAGCTCTCCGAAAAGTTCAATCTACTAGCCTCTCTTGCGCTGATGTGTCCTCAAGGCCTCTTCCAATTTTGAAGCCATTTTGACAGTGGAGTTGTGAGATAACCCAAGCCCTAGCTCCAAGATCAAACTTTTCCTTGGTATCCCCCAGGCTAGTGCCTCATAGGATCAATTTGACACCTTTAAGTGCAAATTCTTGCTTTGATCCTTTCCCCTTCCTTGTCTGGGTTAAAAACATCATTGATTGCTAAATTCTTGCCTCTTAACCTAGGCTGGGTTCACTTGGTCCTGTATGGTCCCACTCCTTTGAAAAGACAATTCTTCAAGAACCATCTGGGATACCAATTTCAATAAGGATTTTAGGGATTGAGAAACTCTTTTACAAGTCATATTCCCTAAACCTAACCCTTAAATCTCCACATCCTTCTCCTAGAAGACATTGTACCTTGCTTAGAAAGCAAGCAAGCTCCATTCTTGACCCTCTTCTAGAAGGGGATTGTTTGTGTCACTTTACATTCATTTGTTGATTTATCCTTCATTTGTGACTCCAAATATATTGGGTCTCCTCCCATCCGTGAAAGCCCATATAGAGTAGGGAGCCTTAACTGAGGTCACTGTGGGCTAAGTCTCCATTTGTTGCCCTTGGCCTAACATTTGACCCTTTAGGTCCCTCGCTAGTTTGAGCAGTAACATTTTGGCGCTGTTGTTGGGGACACGAAACGTGTGTTTTGTTCCTCATACGACATATTGACATAACATTATTGGCAACTCCATTAGAAGAACAAAGCCCTAGTTCTTCGTTGAACTTTAAGGTCGATGCTTGTAGGGTGAAGCAAGCATTTTTCTAGGCATCTTTAAATTCACCTTGGCAACTCTTACATATTTTTCATGTATATCTCAAATAGGTTGTCTTTGTTTGATAAATTTCCCCCCTTTGGATGTTGCTAGTATCCTTAGGCATCCTAATCATGTCGCAAGAAGAATGGTACGTCGGGTGCTTGTATTTGATGGTAATCCACTCTTCTCAATTGACCAGGTAGAAAGATTTAGTGCACATGCTTGAAGAGAGAAGGTTGTTCACCAAGATGTCCTTATGTTATTGTTCATGGGATCTCTTGGTGGTCATAACTCATGGCTGCATGATCACGAACCTAGGAGCATCTCATCCATTCAAGAGTTCATTGATGGTTTTTGTAGACATTTTCAAGTTTACCTTGCATTAAGCATCCAAGAGGAAGCCTTCATTGAGCGTCATCAAAACATTGAGAGTCTAAGTAATGAGCAGGAAGACAAGTCCTCCTTGGGTCCACATGCTGAAAAGGATAATTTTGAGGACACATGTGTTGGGAAGAATGGGTCTATGGAAGGAGAAGTTGAGCCTAACCTTACCTTTCTCAAGGATAGCACTCCCGATGATTCTCCTTTTGAGAACCTTGAGGAAGGTGATCCCATTAGCCCTTTAGAAGATGACATTGGAGTTTATTTCGATATTGAAAAAGGGAAATGGTAAGTTGTTGGCCCTTAATTTGATTGTGCTCCCATTTATGACACCGACAAGAAGGATAAGTTTGAGAGTGGTCCTCCCTTTCTCCCAAGCATTATTTATGAGGCATATCCATCGATACCCTTGGGAAGGAGAATTATCACTTTCCCTTGCATGAATTGGAATAATTGAAGATAATTGATTCTCCTTTTTTGGAAGACCATATCTTTGATACCAACAATGATAGGATTGATAAGGCCCTTGCTCATACCTACCTTCCTTATGATTCCAGGAGTATATTCAAATCACATGAGCCTCTAGAGTTGGATTTTTAGGAAAAGGGTCTCATTGAGACTTCACCTTCCCCTTTGTCGTTTTCTATCGTTCAAACTTCATCATCTTGAGTCTTCATCAAGTGATTCCCTCAACCCTTGTCATATGATCTCAAGTGACCGTGAGCCCTTTCCCCCTTCCGAGTACACTGTCAAGGAAGAGCCCCTCATTGATTATACTTTACCTCCTTGGACACACCCTCAGGGTTTTGATCACTCCGTAACCTCCCCTCTGCAATGTGACCATCAGCTTGAGCGACCTATTTATTGCACCCCTTCTTTCTCTCGCCCTTCATTCCCCTCTCATCACAACCTTGTGACATCTACAAAGCATGATATTATAAACAATGATTGTGATAGGGAGTTGTTGACAGTGATCTTTCATTCCACCATTGTGTACTTAGAGGGAAAGCCCTGCACTTCTAGATTGGATTATTCTCCTTCTCCTAGGGCTTCCTTTTACCTCGAATGGAGATCATATTTTCCCACCTTCCACCCACTTCATCCTCCATACAAAGGTATTTGCGTCCGCTTCGGATTTGCTACATGAGTAGTCATACTGGCAGGCATATGTATATTGATATGATGATATGTTGGTTGCACTGGCTTTATGATTACACTTAGCATTAGCATTATTGCATGCATGTTAGGGTAGGATGCATTGCATGATGATTTTTGCATTAGAACCAGTGTCATATGATATTTCTCATGGTAGATAGATGGATGTTTGCATATTTTATTTTTTTGCTAATTTTATCGCTTAACATTAAGCATGCGTGATCATGAGACGCCGTGAAAGCATGCTTCTCCGTGTTCTTCATCTATTATATGTGCAAGTAACAGGTCTACGGTAACCAAGAGATTGCTGGAGTTCTCTTGACCTCTCGTTCGAGTAGCTTTGTCCACTTCTTCAAGAGATCAAGTCCCAATTGGAGCCAAATGTTACCCACCATTTTGTGGGTGATATCCCTAGGAGAATTTTTTTCTACAATATGGTCCTCAGCCGCAGCCAACAACCCCTTGCAACAACCAACTAGCTCATTGTGCCATTTCTCCACCACCTGAGCAAATCATGTGGTCCTACCCATCCGCCATGATCGTATGTTTGAAGGTGGGCCTCCCAAACCTAAAGGTATGCCTTGTCATTTGGTAATTGAGTATTGTAGTTTGCTTATCATGGACACTTCTGGGCATGGATTAATGAGGGGATTCAGCTGAAAGGATGGGCTAGGTCTGTGTTGTTGTCCCCTAGACCCCTTTTGGATATTAACCTTGGATTCTAGTCCCGCAAGATCTCTTTTATTGACCATTTGGCTTTAGGGATAGTATTTCACAGGAAACCTTGATTTTGGTTGCGTGGTCCTGCTCTCTTATCTGCATGTATTACCCCCTTTCCACTCATTATTACCCCATTCATCATTTCTCCCACTTGGGTTCACATTCCTCCACTGGGTCCACGTAGGGTTAACCTTCCCCTTCACCTTGCCCACACCTTGGGTTAGGCCTGGAATGATGCCTCAGAGGTTGATGCAGCTAAAAAGAAAGATAAAAGCACAATTGGCCACATTCAACAGGAAAATGCACTGCAAAATGCAAAAGATGGTCGGGACAAACATATTTAGCACGTGGGCAAAAGCCAATACTTGAGCTCTCCCCTATCATCATGGCCATCACCTTGGTTCCTACAGGTTCTATGAACCTCCTTCATCATATAGGAACCCATGATTGTCCCAACCCTTGGTGGGATATGAACCGCCATATCTTAAAAGGAGGTATTCGCTGCTATTTCTCACACATCATGGTCTTACCCCTTGAGTCCCCAATAGTTAATCGAAGAAAAAATATGAAAAGGCAAAAGGCATATAAAGAAGGGTGGAAAAATCAAGGTTGGGGTACCTCATGTACCACAATTGCTCCTTCCTATACATTATAGACCCAAGTGTGGGCTTCCCCTTTATTAGCTACCCTTGTACCCCAGCATGTGGCCCAGGGTTGCCCCCTCTCATCCCCTGCTTCATTCACCTCTCTATCACATACCACCACCTTTTAAAGGATGTACCTTGAACATATTATACTCTTTAGAAGTAGAAACCACCTAATAGGTTACTTGGTTAACCCTGTTTGGAGTTTGGGAGACATTGACACATCCCGAAGCCCATTATGGAAGAGCATGGCATTATGAAGTCCCCACCTATGGTCCATGGTTGGTAAGCTCATTTACTCGATTTCTCTAATGACTTGTATTGGAAGGCTAGGTGACGCATTAGATCTTATGCAAGATTGCAGATGGTCTCCTTCTTGGGTTTGGTCTCCTTATACGGGGTCCTAACCCTCCAAAGGGCTACATTGGCACATGTAGGGTGTGTGTTGAAAGCCATGGGCCTCCAAAACAGTAGACAACACTCCATGGATCCCTGAGGATGTTCACAAAATTGCTCGAGATTCACCTATTGGACAAGGAAGATGCACTTGGTTCATCTTTGCCCAACCATCCCCACAGATGTACCATGCACTTAGCAGTTGACCCAAGACTTGTAGGATGATGTGGCATCACCTACACCATCATCAGAGCCCTTTACAAATGATCTATAGGCATCTTCAACTCAGTTGGGGACCCCCTAGGTTATTATTGTGCCCCCACACCCACTGGGAGCACCACAGGTTTATTGTTTGGAGAGCAAGGGGCCAACCCCTTGTTCATCACTTTTGAGGGTCCTATTCTTCATTATGGCACCTCTGGACCTCATCAGGGCTCTTGGAGGGCCCTATGACATGTATTGTTTACCATTTGACCTCTTAAGAGGCTAATTATTTCATTTGTGAGTTAGTTTGGTGGGCTTGTCACCAAAAGTTTGATTATTAGCACATTATTTTATTTTTGGGGCTTATGTAGGCCTAGGAATCTAATTCGAACTCCTAATTAGTGTATAAATACAAGTGAGATGAATTCATTTGCTCATCATCACTTTGGATTGGATTAATGTTGCATGAAACAGGGGTGAAGAGTGGACGTTTTTTGGAAGCGGGGACGCGGAAGCGTCATTTTCCAAAAATATAGGAAGCGAAGCATCTACTATATATATATATATTCATATTTTTTTGCATTTATACTCAAAACAAACATCCCAAATACCAAATTAGTTGTAGAAGACATGAAAACATGCATATTTTCGCATAAATCAAGATAGATATAACATCCATTGTACATTAATGATTAATTATTCGAGCATCAACCATTTAGATGTATCAACCATCTAGAATCTAGATTCTTCTCCTCTTGTCTAGCCTTTGCCTCTACCTCGATTATCTAGGGATATTAGTCAACATTGCCCAATTTTGATCAAACTACCTAATTCAAGACATAAAATATGGTAGAAAAAGCTTAACATGCTTGATCGATGATTTTGACTTGATTGAAAGGTAATTTTTTGCTAAGGGCGTGCCGCGTGACAAAGGAGTTCAACAATTAACACCACCAACACTAGGGTACATATAGGGCTTGGTGCTTTTGATTAAATGCTAATCGCATACCTTCATACTTGATATAATCTAATGAAATGCCACAATCCCATTGATCCTGAATTCCTGAAAACTGTTAAGTCTACTGAATTTTGAACAGGATATGAAATTCTATTTTCTCCATATGAAGTCCAATGAGGCTGGAACCACTCTCAAACATCCTGAGTCATTTCATGGTAATGTTAAAAATTTAAGTAAAAGGATGAAAATGAAAAGTGACATTCTCCTTTATTTTTCGTTTTCATCCTTTTACTTTAAGAATTTAACATTACCATGAGGGAGCATTTGCTATATTTATGTTTTTTTGCCGTCATTCCTCACCCTAACCCAAGGTGGACCCACTCCCAACAAGCAAACTCACCTAAAATTAAAAAAAATTGAAAAAAAAAAACGATTTTCTAAACAACACGAAGCTTTTCCGGAATCGTACAGAAATGCCACGCTTCCGACGCCCGAAGCGCCGTATGAAGTGCACTTCGGAGGCCTGGAAGCGGCAAAAATTTCGGAAGCGCGCTTCCGGCGAAGCTTCCTAGGCGCTTCCGTACAGGACGCGCTTCGGGGCTTGGAACTGCGGGAGGGGGGGGGCGCTTCGTGCAACATTGGATTGGATCTCTTCTCTCTCTTGAGAATTTTGCACTTCTTCTTGGAGGATGAATTTAAGCTTTATGGATGAATTTTGATGTTTGGATTTGGTTAATCTTATCTTAGATCTTCTCTATTGTCAAATTGTGGATGGTTGGATATGTTCAATTACATGTAAGCACATGCTTTTAATGTTATTCTTATTTTACTTTGTCATATACATTGTATTGGGAGTTTCGCTATTTTTAGGGTTAATTGCTACATGCATTTACTGCTTAAATTGTGGAATTTTGTGTCTATATAGCATCTCTCAATGTATGGTCCATGTAATTTTGAATGAAATTTTCTAGGGATAATTCTATCAATGAATTCATCTTGATAAGCCATCACCTTTTGCAAGTCGAACTATAAAGCTATAAGGTTGTTTCCCTTTGCCCTAAAAGGCAAGCGACGTAGTCTTAAGGCCTCCTTGACTAAGAAATAAGGTCCTCGTTCATATTTACCCTAGACTCCGTTCTCCCTAGACTAAGGCACTGATCTACCAAGAGGTGGTCACTCAAAAATCAACTCTTTTTCACCTTCTTCTAGGTCTAGCCAAGTTGGGTCACCTAGGGCATCATTTTTCCAACAAAATAGCCTTCCAAAAAGTTTGATCTCCTAGCCTCTCCTATGTTGGTGTGTCCTCAAGGCCGCCTCCAATTCTAAAGCCATTTCGACAGTCGAGTTGTGAGATAACCCAAGCCCTAGCTTCGAGATCAAACTTTGCCCTAGTATCCCTAATGTTAGTGCCTCGTAGGATCAATTTGACACCTTTAAGTGAAAATTCTTGCTTTGATTCTTTCCCCCTCTTTGATTGGGTTAAAAACATCATTGGTTGCAAATTCTTGTTGGTCCTGTGTGGTCCCACTCCTTTGAAAAGACAATTCTTCAAGAACCATCTGGGATATCAATATCAATAAGGATTTTAAGGATTGGGAAACTCTTTCACAAGTCATATTCCCTAAACCTAACCCTCAAATCTCCACATCCTTCTCCTAGAAGACGTTGTACCTTGCTTAGAAAGCAAGCAAACTCCATTCTTGACCCTCTTCTAGAAAGGGATTGTTTGAGTCACTTTACATCCATTTGTTGATTTATCCTTCATTTATGACTCCAAATATACTGGGTCTCCTCCCATCAGTGAACGTCCATAATGAGTAGGGAGCCTTAGCTGAGGTGACCGTAGGCTAAGTCTCTATTTGTTCCCCTTGGCTTAACGTTTGACCCTTTAGGAATCCCCTTTAGGTCCCTGCTAGTTTGAGTGGTAACAGGTTTCATGCTCAAGGGAAATTTATTTTTAGGTCAAACAACCATTGAGTGCTTCTAGGTTTGTCATAAAATCAATTGAAGCATTGTCATGTATTGGAGACCCATTTGGGCATGTTACATATTGTAAAGAAAAATTTATTGAGTCAAAATAGGGTCAAGACTCAAAAGACCCTCCAAGACCTCATCATGGCACAAAGATCAAGTTGGCCTCAAGATAGAAATTTGTACCCCTCACAAGCCTATAAATAAGAAGGAATTCAACCTCATTTGCACACTTAAGCAAGTTCGATCTCCTCAATATAGAAGCTGGAAGAGGATGAAGAAGAAGAAGAAGATGAAGATCAAAGTGTTTTGGCCTCTGTCTCTCTCTCTTTCATTAGGGTTTCTACAGTTTCTGGGCTAAACGAAATTCTGAAGTTGCATCGAAGTTGTGAAGCTGCAAGGTCGAAGTTGTGAAGCTGCAAGGTCGAAGCCGTGAAGCTGTCTTTAGTTTGAAGTTGTGAAGTTGCTAGGTTGAAGTTGCTAGATTGGAGTTGCAGAAATTGTTACTGGGGTCGAATTTGGTGGAGAAGTTGGTTGAAGGTTGAAGTTTGTTGTTGGACGCTGTGTAAGGAAAGCTCATCAAGAAGGAAGGATGACTTGGTCTTGGAGTGTCTTAGTCAAGGGTCATAGGTCTTGGAATTCGTCAATTGAAGTTCTATAAGAAGAGAAGGATTTTGGTGGGTTTTCCTCTCAGTTGGAGAGGTTTTGGCCTTGGCTGATTGCCTATATCTTGTATCCTATTGTGTGATTGTTCTTTATGATTTGGTAGCTGTTTGATGATAAATAACACTCATAATAATAAAGGAAAGAAGAATTTAATCAAGCAAAAATACATCACAAGCAGTTACCAAAGTAAGAAAAATCACCTACACTTATTGCGCCGTAGATTTCTCAACATGGTATCAAAGCTAAGGTGACTACATCAAGGAAGGGTAACACAAAGAAGGATACTCTAGGGTCAAAGTATAAAGAGATCATCCTGGAAACATCAAGAGCATCAATCATCAAGAAGGACTAACCCTCTCATCATATTAAAAGGGAATAATTAAGAGCATCAAAGAAGACCTCAAAACCCTAGCTCATCCAAAGAAGGGTTCCACACTTGAAGTATTCTTGGGAAACTCACACATCCTACAATAATTATCACGAGGAAGGAAGAGCGAAGCACTTTTGGGTCTGTTTTTCTGGGCTATATTCTCCACATGTGTGAAGTATTAAGACATCCTTCTGCAGCAACAAGTATCGAATTGCAGCCACCATCAAGGATCAACTTCTGTGCCAAGAAAGGTCTCCTTTGCAAGCCGAAATAACAAGAAAAATAAGTCTAGTAGAAAGGAGGAAAATTTGTCCATCTTCTAGACACATGTGTGAAGTAGGGCTATATTAGAAAGGTCAAAATTGCAAAACTGCTACAACAAGCCGAAATTTTGAAGAAGGGCCGAAATTTGGGGTTGTGAAACAAGTTTAACTAGCATTGTCTTGAAGGAAGAAAAGAAGGAAAAAGCGTTGTCATCATCATCAAGGGATCAATGTGATCTCCCTTTGAGCCAAGGATCACTTTTGAAGAAAGACATCTTCACCAAGAAGACATCTTCCATTATCTACATCACCATCAAAATCAAGAAGGCATCAAGTTGAATATTTCATCATCTAGGAGTATCTTCACTTAACAAGTAATTATTTTTATATCTGTATTTGAATATGTCAAAATGACTTCATATTGCAAGGAGAGCAACAAATTGGTTGGGTCGTCAAACTTTCTTGCATGGAAGAAGGGGATAGATTTGATCCTCATAAAAAATGAAGTCATTGGTCATGTTAAGGGTTTAATTGTCAAACCGCCAAAAGAAGAAGCTCAAGCTCTACAAGATGAAGATATCAAAAGAAGAAGGAATAACCTCATACTTTATGAGGGTGTCAGAAATAAGAGACCAACTCCAAGAGTTGGGAGAAATAATGGTTTGACAAGGAAATGACTACCATAGTGCTCAATGCACTACCAGAGGAATGGGGCAACTTCACATCAAGCATCTGTGAAAATTTCTGAATCTAACACATTAGAAATCCCTATTGCATTATCTGGTTTATTATATCCTACTTGTTCTTTACATTAACAAGTTATTTATTAATATAAATACTGAAATAAACACAAACGTGGCCTTCACACATATACAGATGAACAACTGAAATAAACTATGACAACAAAAGTGACACCGTTATTTTTGGACAATCATCCCCGGAAAAACCCAATGTGGGAAAACTGGTGCAACAGATATGAGGGTTTTATTATTATGCAGTTTTCTGAATACAACTAGGGTGCCATAAATGGCTCACCCTTCAGATATTTTCATTGGCAAAAGTACCTTTCTTCGGAGATAGATATTCCGGCTAATCAGCAACCAGATGAATAGTCTCACAGTGACTTTGAATGTTCCCTTAGCTGGACAACAAAAGCTGCTCCAAGCTACCCTCAGGAACTGCGTCACCCTCTAGATATTGTGTCACCCTCTACGGCTCTGCGTCAGCTAACCAGCTCTTAGTCTGCCCCACAAAAATTCCTCAGCGTTGCCTCTTCAGCCTAGAGTTAGCTCTTGTCTCTCTGCGTTGCTTGCGTCAGCCTCTGTTGCCTCTGTGTTAGCCTCTTGGCCCTCTGCGTCCTCTGAACTGGCCTCCTCAGCCTCTCCATTAGTCCTGGTTGCCTCTGCGTTGTTTGATTTGGGGTAGCATTGGATGTGCTTTAGCCATGAAAATTGGTGGAGAGGCTAAAGCACATGAGATCTCCAATACCCAGAAATGGTTTGGGTAGAATCTAACTAGATTGGAAGATATTAAAATAATTAATATTTTTAATGGAGTCCCTAAGTGTAAACTTAGGGAAAATAAATATAATGTGAATTAATATAACCGAGTTAGAATGTTGTAGCATAAAAACTATGCTAAGCAATAAATCTATAGCTTGTATATTTAATTGTTAACAATAACGAGAGGTATTTAATAGTAATTTATAATATTATAATTGTATAAGATGATATAGGATTACAATAGGACCTGCTTTATACCTCGTAGTGACCTTTCGTGATTCACTTAGCTTATCATTATTTTAACTAATTATATTTAAATATTATATTAATTATTTATTTATTTTTATGATTATTCAAACAAGGCCTCTTCCTTGAGAAGCTTTGTCCTCAAACTATATGCTGACAATTTCTTAACTAGTGTCTGCGTTCGTGTATACTCTGGTCATCGATCGTCATGTAGCTTATTAGTACTATTCCTTGGAATTTTTTTTTTTATTCTAATTATATTATCATTTCTTTTTCTTTTCTTTTTTTAATATATTTTTTTTAATAAATTTATTAGTAATTAGGAAACATATTTATTATATTATAACTGATATATTTAAATATATTTTTCGTATAGTCTTTTTATTTATTTAAGGTTATAAGGTACGACGGTTGACCGAGACCACGACCCCTCATTCTCCTGGCATTAATACTTTGGTGTTACGTTCCCCAAATCTTCGAAATCTGCATGTCCGACTATTTGAACTCTGCATCTTGTCCTATCTTGCTTTCACCGTGAGGCTGCAGGAAGAGAGGAGGTGCTTTGCAGGTTGCAGGGTTCATAGAGAAATTGGGGTCATCCACAGATAACACAATTTTGTTTTCATACACATATAATTATACTTTCAAGATGGCCCGCAATGGACAGTTTGCAACCAGACTTTATGTTGGTCGCCTTTCGACTGTTACTCGGAATGTCGATCTTGACGAGGAATTTCGGAGATTTGGAAGGGTCATAGACGTGGAAATGAAAAGCGGACAAGAGATGCGGCTTCAGTGTTTCATTGGCAACGCTGCCATCGACTTCGAAAAGACCTTCAGCAACTTTTGTATTCAGATCTTGTAAACGGTTAATGCAATTTTTAACTATATTCACTAGAAGGTCGACATAATATGTAAAATTTAAGACAACGAACTCGTTCTTGGTCTAGGCGATGGAGAGTATTGCCATTCCATTGTAAAGGTCTTCATTCGTTATATCTCTGGAATTCTGGCCCCATAAGAGATACTGAGCAATCTCAATCACATAACGCAGTGAAACGTCGTTGTGTCCTAAATTGTAAATTATGCCTGCGTAAAACAGTTGAAGGCAAATTCTTAAAGCCATGCTCTTGATTTTCAAATATTCTGACTCTGCAAGATCACAGAGAATGCGTGCAAAGGCACGCACACAATTGTTGGGTATGGAAATTAGATCTCTGCCTCTCAAACCGATGACATCCACGATTTTGGCAATTTCTATGCACACTTCCATTGCATACTCACACGAAGGGTAATGCTCACGGAATAAAGAACGTAGGGGTTCGTTGACTACCTAGAACAAGTTTTTATATCCCTTGATTGACAAAAAAGTCTCCTTGTTTTCTTCACTGTACTGGCAATAAAGACGAAGCAGATTCAGTTTCTGCCACAAATTCTTCCAATACTTCTTCACAGCTTCATCTAGGTTCAAACTTGGACTATCATAATCTAAAAGGTTACGGTAATTAAAAACCAATTCATTCAAGAGATCCTTCATATCTCTGCTGCTCAAGACAGTTTAGTCGGGAATAACCTCGAGACCTAATGTTAACTTAGTGTTGGGTTGTCAAGAATGTATTGGCGCATCTGTAGCCTCAGATTGGAATGAGGGATGGCATTCTTAATGTCGAAGGGCTGACGGGTGTATGGGTTGACAGCATCGTGTTTCATGTTCCAATATATAAGTAACTCCTCTAAATGTCGCTTCATGTCTTCCTTGCCCAGAATTCTTGAATAGTCAGAAATTACAGTCTCTGTAAGAAATCTATGAAGTTCATTGAAATGTTTCAATTATTCTCTTAATTCTCTTTGCGGAATGGCTCTTTTAATGTCAAACCATTCTAGAGTAAAGGGATTGTGGGCATGTTGTTCATCTTTTTCAACATTTTCTGCCTTGTTATGATATTGTTCATCTAGGTCATTATCTATTACATCTTTGTTTTCATTATCATTATTCTAAACAAAATCTTCTTGATATATATTAGCGTCATCAGAATCATTATCTTGGTCTAGATAATCCTCATTCTTATCACAATCAACTTTACTTGAATCCTCACCTAGATCATCTCCCTTATTATTGATCTTGTTTCGACATTCTTTAACTTCTGCAAAAGATTTTTCTAGTCGTTGAAATGCTTCTTGAATACTAAACTGTTCAACGTAATCAAGATGTGAACGTAATGACACATTATGCGGCAAACTACGTTCAAAGGCTCGCATGATTATATCGTGTGCCATGGCTCTGATACCACTGTAGCATAAAAACTATGTTGAAGCAATAAAACTGATAGTTTGTAGATTTAATTGTTAAAAATACACAAGAGGTATTTCAATAATAATTTATTAATATATATAATTGTATAAGATGATATAAGATTACAATGAGGACCCTGCTTTTATACCTCAACAGGTGACCTTTCGTGATTAGGCATGTTCTTTCGACATGCCTTTTCACTTAACTTAATCACTTATTTAACCTAATTAATATTTAATTATTTAATTTTTATATTTATTTTATTTATTTAATTGTTATGAATTATATTCATAAAAGAATGGTCCAAAAGTCATGGATCAAGCCAGATCTAATCTTAGCCATTGATTAGGGACTTAATCTCGGCTATTGAATTGTCAATGAGAAAAGTATAAGAGGGGGCTTGAGGGTCACTTGGAGAACACATCGAGTTGATCAAGAATTCGATTTTCTAGGGTAGGGCTTGTTGAGGAAATCGAAGGAGTGATCAAATTTGCAATTGAGGGGCAGTGAATCCAGTAGCAGAGAGGCAAAGATAGTACCGGGAGCATTAGCACCGAAACTGGGAGAGGGTTGACGCAGATCCAGCTAGAGGCCAGTAGAAAGGCTTGCTGAGGAAATCGAAGGAGTGATCAGAGTTGCAGCTGAGGGGCAGTGAATGCAATAGCAGAGAGGCAGAGATAGTACTAGGAGCATCAATGCAGAAGTCGAGAGAGGGTTGACGCAGAGCCAGCTAGAGGCCACGCAGAAGCAGCGAGAGGCCATCCAGAGGCAGCTAGGAGCTGTGCAGAGCTTGAGGAGGGCCAGCATGGGAGACGCAGAGGCTGACGCAAAGCCCAGAGAGGCTGACGTTGGGCTGGAGAGGCTGACACTGGGCAGACGTTGGCCAGAGAGGTTGACATAGACCCTAGAGGTTGACGCTGGGAGATTTCGTGGGGCAGATTGGGGCTGATATCTGTCTCCGACTGAGAGGTACTACTACCGAGGGCATTCTTTGTTGGGTGAGCCATTTCTGGCACCCAAATTGTATTATGAAACTGCGTAATAATAAAACCCTTAGATAGCTACACCGGTTTTCCCGCATTAGGTTTTTCCGGGGACATTAGTCCAAAAATAATGGTGTCACTTGTGTGTGTTTTTTTTCCTTCAATTGATGATCTTTATGTGTTGAGACTATACTTGTATTTATTTTCAGTATTTACATGGTAAATAACTTGTTAATTAACATAACAAGTAGGAAGGAATAAATCAGAAAGTATAGGAAGGATTTCTAACAGTTAGACTTAGAAATTCCAACATGGTATTAGAGTGTGGTTGCAGATCATAGGATAACTTAGGGCATTAGCCGAGCAGAGTAGCAGCAGTAGAAACAACTATCTCGAATGACAGAAGTTGTTCCTAATGGAAAAGCAGCAAGGAAGGGGTGATGTAGTGTCTGCGTCATCAGTTCGATCCGGGAAGAGGATCAACGCAGTGGCAGAGAGGAGCAGACCTGACCTATCCAATTCCTGATCATCTTTTGCAGTCAGGAAGGATTGACGCTCGTGGCCAGGAAGTGCAGATTTTGCTGGTGCTAGGATTGCGCAGAGCCTAGAGGCTCTAACCTTCAGTTTGTTGGGGCATAGGAGGTTGTGGGTAAGTTGCGGAGTGAAGATGGTGGGGTATTGTGGTCAGAATAGTACCTAACAGGGCAAGACCAAGGAGGAGGGAGTTGCTGCCAAGGATTTCTAGCCAAGAAATCCGGATCAGTGATGCAGTTGCACTAACGATAGGAGTGGGGGCATCTCGACATTGGCAAAGGGGTTTCTAGGAGGGAAATCGAGGCTCAGAGAGAGTCACATCAAGAACATCTAAGAGGGAAGTAGAGAGACTTGAAAGAGTCGAAAGAAGAGCAGCGAAATGGCAGTGAATGGGGTAAGAGATCAGGACAGACTAGATGGAGCCTCAAACTTCGCACTCTGGAAGGCCAGGGTCTTGTTCGTTCTAGACAGGAATCGTCTCAAGCACTTCGCCTTGAACATGATAGAAATCCTAGTTGACCTGGCTGAGAACGAAAAGTACGAGGAGGCAATGGCGAGGGCCAAGAGCAAATTCGTTGACGGGGTCAAGGACCATGTAGTACCACATATTGCTGAAAAGGACACGACAAATGCGATGTGGGAGGCCCTGACGAAATTGTATCAACATACTTTCGTGTAGAGGAAGATGCTACTAGAAAATCAGCTGTGGTCATACCAGATGCAGAAGGGAGAACAGATAGACACCTTCCTCCATCGATTGGAGGTCCAGGATCAGCTAACTTCCATAGGGGCCACGCCGGATGAGGAGATGTTGGTGAGGACCGCATTGAACGCAGTCTCAGAGGATTGGGAGGTATTTGTCCAGAGCATACTGGGCAGGTTGACCCTTCCAGATTGGGAGGAACTATGGGCGGCTCTTCGTCAAGAATAAATCAAAAGGCTAACCAAGGTGGGAAGTAGCGACAAGGGGGTCAGAATCAAAAAGGAGGAAGAGGAAGATGCTGCCCTAGCATCTGAGGGAAAGCAGGAGAAACGGAAGAAGAAGGACGTCTCCAAGGTCAAATGCTTCCACTATGGGGAACTGGGCCACTATGCAAGTCACTATCCGAGGAAGAGGAGCAAGGGAGAGGCTTTTGAGACCAAGGTTGTACTAGCAAGGGCGGAGAAAGAAGTGGAGATAGATGATAACTGTGCCATGAGTGCTCATGCGCCACTTGAGAGGAAGTGGGGAGACATCGAGCTGTAGTCAGACAGACTACAGGCGATGAGGGGCAGGTTCCTCAAGGTAACCAACCTCTTGGATTATACCTTGCTACGAGAGCCTCGAAGAGGAGTAGCAAGACTGGCAGATGTCATTAGAGACGGATGTGGATGGAGTGATAGAGGGAGCTACAATGCAGGAGTCCTAGGACAGCGTGAGGCAGCAATGCGAGATACACTGAGTTGTTGCAGCAACACAGGAGTCAGAGAGGGAGCACTTGTCAGTGACAGAGGGAGCTTCAACATCAAGAATGTTTCTAGCTTGACGGAGATGTCAGAGTTGGGAGATCAGTTACTTACTTCTCAGTAACTGAGTTTTAGTGTAGTAGTTAGCAGTGGCAATGCTATGGGCAGCACGTCGCAACATGATGAGAGGGGTTGCAGTACAGATGCAGCAGTGGAAATGGCAGGGCCATGGGTAGTAGCATGGATGCAGAGGGAGCTACCGTACAGATGCAACAGTGGCAGTTGCAGGGCCATGGGTAGCAGTACATGATGTAGCATGTTGATTTGGGGTAGCATCGGATGTGCTCTAGCCAAGAAATTTGGTGGAGAGATTGGGGCACATGAGATCTCCAATACCCAGAAAGGGTTTGGGCAGATTCTAAATAGTTTAGGAGATAGTAAAATAATTAATATTTTTAATGGAGCCCCTAAGTCTAAACTTAGGGAAAATAAAATATTAATGGGAATTAATATGAAATTGTGTTAGAATGGTCCAAAAGACATGGATTGAGCTAGATCTAATCTTAGTCGTTGATTAGGAACTTAATCTCGGTCGTTGATATATCAACAGGGAAAGTATAAGAGGAGGCTTGAGGGTCACTTGGAGAAGACACCAGAGTGATTAGTCATTCTATTCTCTAAAGAGGGGTTTGCTAAGAGAGATAGAATTAGTGATTGGGAGTTGCAGCTGAGGGTCATTGAGTACAGAGAGACAGAGAGGCAGAGATAGTGTTGGGAGATCAACGCAGTAGCCGGGGAGAGTGATGCAGAGCCAGCTAGGGCTCACGCAGAGGCAGCCGGAGCTACGCAGAGCCTCAGAGAGGCCAGCGTTGTTGATGCAGAGGGCCAGAGGGCTAATGCAGGGCCTCCTAAGGCTGATGCAAACCCATTCGAGGTGACACGGGGCTAGCGCTGGGTAGAGAAGGGTTGACACAGTCCAGAGAGAGGCTGACGCTAGGGTTTCTGGGGTAGATTGGTGCTGAGTAGCTGCCGAAAGGATTATCCAGGGTTTCAACTAGGATATTTGTCAAAAACTGAGAGGTATTACTTCCAAGGAAATTCTCTGTTGGGTAGGCTAGTTTCGGCAACCAGATTGTACTCTGATATTGTTTAATAAGAAAACCCTCAGATAGTTGCACCAGTTTTCCCACATTGGGTTTTTCCGGGGACATTAGTCCAAAAATAATGGTGTCATATGGTGCGATTGTTTCTGTTTCCTTTAGTTGTTGATCTGTAATATGTTGAGCATGCACTAGTGTTTATTTTCAGTATTTACATTGTAGATAACTTGTTAAGTAATATAACAAGTAGGTAGGAATAAATCAGATAAAGTGCATGAAGGGTTTCTAACTAAGTAGACTTAGAAACTTCAACATAGTATCAGAGGACGATTGCAGATCACAGGAGGACTAAGGACATCAGCCAAGCGGAGCAATAGCAGCAGAAAACAACTGTCCTGAGGTGACAAAAGTTGTTTCTAGCATAGCAGCAACAAAGGAAGGGTGACGTAGTGCCTGCGTCATCAAGGGTGAGTCAGGAAGAGGCAGCGCAGAGGCTAAGGAAGGCAAAGAGAGCCTCACACAGAGCCACGCAGAAGCTGGGAGGGCTGACGCAGTTGACTGAGGAGGCCAGGTTGTTGGTGCTGGGATTGTGTAGAGCTTAGGAGCTCCCACCTTCAGGTTGCTGGGGTTTAGAAGTGTTAAAATTGGAAACTAGGGCCAAACTCCATGTGGGTCATCTTATTCATGGCTGATAATATTTTTTATTAGATTCCTCTCGATGAGAGGTGTAGGATTGATCTAAAGATCATCTGATTCCGATAAGTATTTGTGGAGATATGAATTTATTTTGATTATGGAATAATTATCAAGCCAACCAGCAACTCATGTAGGCTCAGAAGTCCAACAGTCGCATCTACTCAATCATCAACATTTGTATATAAATACAGGAAGTCTTTTCCTCATTTGCACACTCTCATCACATCTCTCTCTCTCTCTCCTGCGCAGAAAAGAGGTTCTTCTCCTACTGCGCAGAAAGGGACTCTTCTCTCACACGTGTGGAAGGAAGGACGCAGAATTTCGGCTGCAACTGCAGATCGGAAGTTTGACCAGTGTTGACCATCTTTCTCTCTCAGAACTGTGTTGTAGGTGAAACTGACTCTCCTCAGAAGGCCGCATTTTTTGGTGAAGGAATCAAGTTGATCCGATGGTCGGTTTGCAAGATATTGTCTGCCCTAGTTGAGGGCTGATCTAAGGTTTGTTGCTGCGGATGTAAATCAGATTTATGTACTATTTCTCTCTGCTGAATTATTGAAGATAAAAGAAGATTTGATCAAAGGGTTCCCCATATTGGGGTTTGTCCTTGGCTAGCCACCACTTCTTGTGTCTCTTGTCTTGGCTTGTTTTCTGTCGATCATTTAATGTTTTATCCGCACTTTACTTAATGTACATGTGATTGCTAATATGTGGATAATAATAAGAAAAGGAAGTAAACATCTCTAAGCATAGAACATACCATAAATTAACATGGTATCAGAGGTGAGGTGAAGACAAAGCCCGAGCTAGAGCAAGAGCAATCACCAAAGAGAAGATTGGCAAGGCTGTCCTAAAAGAACCATGGGGTCCTCAACACTCTTCCCTGCCGAAGACAAGCTCCGTGAGAAGTCTGACTATCACAGATGGAAGATGTCTCTTGATCTAACCTTAGAAGATCAAGGAGTGTTGGACCATGTGAGAGGCAATATTGTTGATCCTCCATCAAATGCACCTGTTGCAGCCAGGAACAAATGGAAAACCGGTGAAATCAAAACAAAGAAGATCATCTGGGACTCTATCGACAAGCGCTTGGTGGCTTACATCTCCGACCTGAACACCTGCAAGGAAATCTACGATAGAATGGTGAGTTTATTTAAAGTTAATGATGCAAATCAAGTTTTGTTTCTTAGGAATAAGCTTAAGGAAATTAAGAAGGGCAAAGATGAGAGTATGCAAGAATACTTCTTAAGAATCACCGAGATCAAGAACGATCTCCTATCTATTGGGGAGATTATTACTGATAGGGAAATGGAAACTCTTGGAGGATTACCATCCGAATGGTATGTGTTCAGGATTACTCTTCTCAACAATAACGTAATTCTTGGTTTCAGGGAATTAATAGCAAGATGCATTCAAGAAGAAACAAGGATAGAAGAGCAAGAAATGCCCATGCCTAAAGGTCCTCCTGCTGCCTTTTCTTCTCATGCTAAGAAAAGAAATAATTCCGGGACTAAATCAAAAAGAAAGGCTGGACCTAAGGGTGGAAGAAAAGGACGATGTTACATTTGCGATAAAGCAGGTCACTATGCAAGAGAATGCCCTGATAGAAGGGACTCACACCAGGACGATGATCAAAATCCCTCTCATGGCAATCAAAGGAATGGAAAATCTAATAGCAGAGGTAAAAGGAGTGCTCGAAATCAAGCAAGAGGACAATCATTCAAGAAGGCTAGAAATTCCAGATATGAATCTAACACTGTAAACAATAAGCAAGATGAATATTATCTACCAGCTGCTCTATCTACCTCTGCTCCTTTGGACTTGCTGGGAATTTGGCTTATTGATAGTGGTTCCTCAAGGCACTTCACTGGTTACAAAGAAGTTCTCCATAATCTGAAAGAGAAGGAAACTAACCTGGAAATTGTCCTTGGAGATAATATGAAATATCCCATGAAAGGTGTAGGCAATGCCTCTCTTAAATTGAATCAAGGTAATACGATCCACTTACAGCATGTATTATATGTACTTGACCTCAAAAATAACCTGGTGTCCATCTTGGCAATGGAAGACAAAGGCTACAAGGTGACCTTCGGCGATGGCAAGGTACGTGTTTGGAAAAACAATGTTAAAGATGCCTTTACTCTTCGGTTTCGAGTTGATTCATTATATCAGGTCGGTGGAAGTCCGCTAGGTGTAATGTCTTGTGACACATCTCTTCAGTCCAAACTTTGGCATCAGAGGTTTGCCCACCTTCATTATAAAGCTCTACCTGATGTAAGACAAATGGTGATAGGGATGCCCGAATTCCGAGTAGAGAAAGAAGGTGTATGTCCCGGATGTGCCAAAGGAAAGCTCAAAAGGGGACCATTCCCCTCAAGCCAAAGCAACACCTCCGATATATTACATTTGGTTCACTCGGACATATCTGGTATCATGCTGTGAACTCCTTGGGAGGATATTCATAATACCTTACTTTTACAGATGACTATTCTCGAAAGACTTGGATATACTTCTTGAAAAAGAAGGATGAAGTGTTCTCTTGGTTTCGACACTTCAAAGCCTTGATCGAGAATCAAACCGAAAAGAAGATCAAGATCTTAAGGACTGATAATGGGATTGAATATGAATCTAATGAGTTTCATGAATTTTGTAAAGAGGATTGCATTAAGAGGGAGACTACTACACCATATACTCCTGAACAGAATGGTGTGGTGGAAAGGAAGAACCATACGATTGTGGAAGTTATCCGTGCCATGCTCCATGATCAAAGACTTCCGAAGTTTCTATGGGTCGAAGCTGTAAACACCGTCGTATATGTACAAAACCGATGCCCTCATCAAGCATTGGGTTCCAAGACTCCTGAAGAAATGTTCATTGGAAAGAAACCTGATGTATCTCATTTTAGAATTTTTGGAAGCCCTGTATATTTTCATGTGCTGAAAGAGAAAAGAAATAAATTGGGTGCATCTGGAAAGAAAGGAATCTTCGTGGGCTATGGTGAAAATACTAAGGGCTATAGAATCTATGTAGCCAGTCAAAGGGAAGTTGTGATTAGTCATGATGTCACCTTTGATGAAGATATGGATCTCAGCAAGGTGGACAATCTTCTTACTTTAAGGAGCTCTCACGAAGCCGACACCAGGGAATCGAAAGAAAAGGATGATGAAACAATGCCTGATGTGGAAGAACCCATGGATCCTATTGATCCACCTGAGCCTTCCTCTTCTAGGAAGAGGCCCTCTTGGCTTAGAGGGCTACTCGATGATGCTGAAGGACACACTGCACCCCAAGGAACCTTCCGTGAAAGTATGAAACCTAACAGGTATCAGGGATACCTGACCATCATGAGCACAATCATACAAAATGAGCCTTCATCATTCTCAGATGCTGTCAAGCATCAAGTATGGGAGGATGATATGACCGAAGAATATGAGTCTATTATGAAGAATGATGTCTGGGAAGTAGTTCCCAGACCCCAAGACAAGACGGTTGTCACTTCTAAATGGCTCTACAAGATAAAGCATGCAACAGATGGAAGTACGGAAAAGTATAAGGCTCATTTTGTCGCTTGTGGCTTCTCCCAGAAGGAAGGTATAGACTATGACGAGATATTTGCACCTGTTGCCAAATATACCACCATCCGCTCGATCATAGCCCTTGCGGCTTCACAAGGATGGAACCTACATTAGATGGATGTCAAGACTGCGTTCTTGCATGGTTTGATCAAAGAAGAGGTTTACGTGGAGCAACCCAAAGGATTTGAGATTTATGATCGAAAATCTCATGTATGTAGGTTGAAGAAGGCTCTCTATGGGCTGAAGC
>APFE031671415.1:2706-46633 GCA_000404065.3 Pinus taeda | reverse complement strand
AGCAAGCACCCCGAGCATGGTATGAGAGGATCGATAGCTACTTGATGAAGCTGGGATTCACTAGGAGTGAAGCCGATCCTAACCTTTACTTTAAGGTTGAAGATGACAAACCTTTCATAATGGTGCTGTATGTGGATGACCTCTTTCTAACAGGTGCAGACCTAAGTTACCAGAAAACGGATACGGGTACGGGGTTTGAAACGGATACGACAAATTTTCAAAAAATCTGGATACAATACGGCAGGAAACGACACATTATATATATATATATATATATTAAAAATAAAAAATTCATATTACCACTCATATTTCAGAATCTAAATTATCATCTATGATCTATCATGATTCATGATTCATAATCATCAATTCAAGTTTCAACTTTCAACATATGCCATATGGCATAAACATTCAACATTGCCATCATCATTAACGATTATTATAACATTCATGATTCAAGTTTCAAGTTTCAAGTTTCAACATATCATCAAGTTTTTGTTTCAAATTTCAAACATCAAGTTATCTAATATCAAGTTTCAAACTTTCAACATGACAAGTTACACAAACACCATCATTACCAAGGTCCAAAACTAATAATGCATACTAATTACTACATACTATGAAAGTACAAAATGAACTATGACTCGCAGTCTACTATCATTACTCATAATTCATATGGTTGTTCAAAAGTTTAAAAGTTAAAAGTTAAAACTTAAAACACCATCATAAATTACATTTACATATCATCAAATATGTCTTCATTCATGCCACTATAATGTTCCACTTCCACATCCTCTCTAGGACTAGAAGTGGCACTGTGAACATTGCTGCCATGTCCACTTGAAGATGCACCTATTCCCAGTGATGGCTCCGAATCAAACAAACTCATGTGAGACATGGCATTCAATGTCATATCCAAGTCAGGCAACTCTGGTTCCACGTCCCATAATTTGGTGGGCCCAAATTTGTATTCATCTCTCTTGTGTGACAGAAGGCGAAGGTTTGAATGTATGTACACTAGTTCCTCAGCCTTCTTAGAGCCCAATATGTTTCGCTTCACGGAATGGATGAAGCCATATGTACTCCAGTTCCTTTCTGCTGAAGAAAAACTAGCAACCTGTGACAAGACCTTGATGGCCAATTTTTGGATATGTGGAAGTGCCCCACCATAGAAGTTCCACCACTCAATTGGACTTAATATGCTCGTCCCGCATACACTCAATATCACAACCCCAACCCTCTGATCCCACAAAATGAGAAAATTGTGCACGAATCCGAAGCCCAATTTCAGGATCTACAAAAAGATTTCTAAAAGCATTTTTAAATCCTTCTGCGACTTCTGGGTCTTTGTTTGAACTTTGGTGTGCTTCTTTCTGGATCACGTAGCAACTCTGCAGCATAATATTTTGGATTCAGTGCATAGGCTAAAAGGTGCAATGGGGTGGTCATCTTGTTCCACCTTTTGGTCAATATATCTTTTACTTCTCCGTAAAAGATTTCATCTGGGTCATTCTCCTTGGCATTTATAACCAACCTTATTTTCTCTATCATGGAATCAATGCCCTCATACACCTCTCCCAGATTAGGCATATCTGTGTCAAACATACGGAGCAAATCCACAATTGGCTTAGTAAATGCCAAGAGGTACTCCACCTTATCCCACCATTCATTATCAATGACCAACCGTTTCATTGCTTGTGCTCTATCAGATTTGGATTGCCTCCATTGGTTCCAAAGGGAACTGCATACCATTGATTGTAATGCATCTTTCACCTGCATGAGCCTTGTTAAGACTATGATGTGAGAAGCAAATTGAGTCTCAGCAACCTGCAGGTGTCAAATTGCCAATGTTTCAAATTTCAATCAATTTGAAAAATCATAATTTGATTGAATAACCTATTATGATTCACGAATCATGACATTTGAGAATCCAATTTAGATATTTGAATTTAGAGTCAAAAATTAGAATTTATGAAATAATAAATAAACTTTAAACTTTAAAGTATAGGTACCTTAAGGAGCTCCAACTTAGCAAATTCCCTGTAGATGCCTTGGGACATGTGGTGGTTTGTGATAAAGGTTTGAATTTCTTTTGCCTCTTCAAATATTTTTCGAATCCACTCAATTTGCTTCCCCAACTTGCTCAACATGAGGTTCAATGAATGCACAGCACAAGGGGTCCAAAAAATGTGTTGATATTTGCCTTCAACAATTAGGCCTGCTGCTCTACACACCGTTGCATTGTCAATTATTACCTGGACAACATTTTCAGGCCCCACCAATTCAATTGCTTCAATCAAGATGTCAGCAATGAATTGAGAATCTTTCATCTGCCCCTCACAATCCACTGCCTTAAAAAACATTGCCCCATGTGGGCTCTGAGCAATCACATTGATCAAAGGCCTATTTCTTTGATCTTTCCATCCATCAGAAATGATGGACACCCCTGAAATGAGCCATGAATCACGAATGGGGGCTAATTTAGCCTCCAAATCTAACTTTTGAGCACTCAACAATGTGGTGCCTATCTTCTCATATCCAGGGCTCTTGTACCCTCTTGGGGCTTCATTCAAACATTTTACCATCTTTGCCCAGTAAGGAGATCGCACAAGGTTAAAGGGAAGGCCATTTGCATAAATGCATTGAGCTACAGCTGCATCTGCTATCTCTCGAGCATCATTATTAAAACTCTTCTCAAGCGGTCCCAAATTTGACCGCTTTGACCCAACAACTCCATGAGAATAAAGTGGAGGCGTTGATGAAGATCCCAACCTTGTTGGGTGTTTTATATGGGAGGCAGGATTTGCTTCATTTGCTTTAGCATCTGCTTCCTCTTGTTCTCTTTGATATTTTGCAATTTTTACCTTGCTTAAACCATTTCCATCTTTCCCATTCTCTTTAGGTGGGCCACTACATATGCGAATCCCATTGTTTTTTAACCCAAGCAAATGTGCTTTAACCCGTGTGTATGACCTCTTAAACTCCTTTTGACATTCACTGCAAACCTGTGCCAATGATCCACCTCCTTGGATCTTCCCAACAGTAGTTACATATTTCCAAAGTGGTGACTTTGGATCAATTTTCTGGGTTGATTCAGTTTCCTGTGCAACTTCCTCTGCCTCATGAATGGCTGAACTTGAAGTTGCCATGAATGATGATGATGTAAATGAAACTGAAAAAAGAAAATTGACAAATATCAGTCTTCAAAGTTCAGATATGTATTTAAAAAAAATTATTTGGTCATTTCTGGATGTTAATAAAATAATAAAATTATCTCATCATTTAATAAATAATATATATGCAATAAACAGTTTGCAATTTCTAAGTCTGTTCAAAACTTCAACGCAGTTTTGCAATTTCAATTTCTCAAAGGATGATCAATGATCCATATGAAAAATAGAGAAGGGCTGGTTCACAAACAGCTCTTGATTACAGCAACAAATCAACAACCTGATCTAACTAAAGCCTGTTATAGATGAAACTCTCAGGAATAGAGTATGGCTGTTTATGAGTCATGACATTCATTGACTTCCTTTCAACATTGTATAGAACAGTGGAGGACAAGCAGATGATAACCTTACCCTTTGCTCAACCCATAATTTCTTAAAGGATGATCAATGATCCATAAGAAAAAAATAGAGATGAGCTCGTTCACAAACATCTCTTGATTATGACAGCAACCCAACAGGCATCCTTTCAATCAACTGTTCTATCTTATTTTTAGTTTCATAATATTACTCACTATGGATTAGTTTTGACAAAGTTACATTGTAAAGTTCATGAAGACGTAAGGAGTTGGCACTGCCATATTGAAGTGCAGAGTACTAAGTATCAATCTCTCCTGCATCTCAGAGAAGGCTTGAAAATTAGTGAAGTGGAAAGCCACAAAATGTTGGGTCATCTATTTTTCAAACATTACAGGTCAATTAAACTAGAGGGTTTTGGTTCAGGAATCAGTGGTCTCTCAACTTTCAAGTCATTCTAAGCAGCCTAATGTGACCCAAACCTTGGATTAGTCACAGCTTATTTAATTTACAAGGACCTGATAACCAAAATGAAGCTTGCAGCCAATTGTTGAAAAATATTTATTTCTGAATAATTTATGACTTGACTTACAGCCGTTTATCGAGAAATGGTTCTTTCTGCATTATGTATTGGTTGATAAGTTTTGTTATGACTTGACTGACTCTATTTCCGTAAGAGCTTGACCATAGTTTATGGCTAATATATGAAATGATTAGGCTTAACTCCTTTGTATTATGTAATAGATGGAAGGAAAGTTCTCACCATTTGTAAAACTAGAGGGTTTCGTTTAGCTAAGTCGCTCAAGTCATCCTAAGCAGCCTAATGTGACCCCAACATTAGATTAGTCACAGCTTATTAAATTTTCAAAGACCTGACATCCAAAATTAAGCTTGCAGGCTATAATGATGGAAGCTTTGGTTAGAATTTGTAAGGTGTGCAAATGCAAGGGACTGAAAAATGTTCTTGAGAAAGAGCTTATCCATCAGAAATATGCTGATTATAAATCACTGAGAAATGCCGATGACTCCCAAAAGAGATTTATTTTACAGGGATCTTCTCTTCCAGAACAAGAGAGGCTCCCTGCTGCCATGCACCGGCTTTTGCATTTGTCATTTGATATGTCTAGGAGAGAGATGGAAACTTTTCAGCAGTTGCGACAGACCACCACCATTTCTACTTCAGATATGTTGGAACATGTAAATGGATTTGACACAATGAAAAATGACTTTGAAAATAGTGAAGTTTGTAGCGAGGAAAGAGACAGCAAGGCAACATCTGGACAAGATGCTGTTACTGGAGATGATCACAAGATGGTGAATAAGAGAGAAGTCTGTTCTGATATAAGCACTCTGTTTCAAGATAAATGCAAAATTGTAGATGATAATCAGTTTGAAAAGAAGATTCGAGAGTCTGGTGGACATTGCACTATAAGATGATACAACATCCTTTTCCATACACAGTGCCCGCTTCATGTTGCTGAATGCTTAAGGTCAAATGCTTAAATATATACTTGCCTTGAACTTTGGCATGGTCTTCATTTTACCTCAGATTGGGAATCATGCTTTGTTGTCAATGCGTGCTCTTCTCCTCTTTAACACAAATTAATTCAAATTTTAATGCATTATACCACATTATGGCATTGCATAGTTCTAGCACCGAGGTCTGAGAGTGACCATTCCTTCACACACTCAACAGTAATCAGCGAAGAAGGGTAGCCGAGTAAGGGTGAAGAAAAGACAGGTTTGAGGAGCGTCTAGTGCAGCGAAGGAGAAGAAGTTAAAGCCGCAGTCAAAGGGACAATTCTAAGGTGAAAAGTTAAAACTTAAAACCAGTCACACGTCCGAGGATTAGGAACAGAGGCATCTCTACGGTCACAACAGTAGTCATATAACATAATAAATTATAACAGTCTCAAGACTCACATATATCATTGTTTGGGTTTCAAAATAGGCTTAAAAGTTAACTAACCTCACAGGCTCACCCTCGTGATATGAAGTAACACTGTAACACTGTAACAGCAATAAATAATCTCCGTCGTCCGGTGAAACTTGAAAGCTTCACACTGAATAGACTCTTAAACTTGAAAGCCTAACAGTGAACACTGAACAGTGATGATTGATCCAATGAACTCAGCGGCGGCAGCATTCCGGTGACAGCGAACTCAGCGGCAGCGATTGTCGTTTAGGGTTTAAACTTGGGTAGAATGAATATATCACATAACCTGTAAAGTTAAAAAGTAAACTTAAAAAGCAAACGATAACCCATAAAATCTGTTCCTGGTAGCTCAGGGGCGAAACGTTTTGATTTTTTTTTAAAACGTTTTACGATTTCTTGAAACGTTTTCAGATTTGTTCAATACGTATCAAACAATGTTGAAACGTATCGATTTTTTGTTAAACGGGAGGGTTTTTCAATGAATACGCCTGGAAAACGGCTTTAAAAAACTCGAAACGTTTTGGCATCCACAAAAACGTATTTCAGCCGTTTTTTTGCCGTTTCTGGGGTGGAAACGTATCAGAAACGGAAAACGGCGTTTTTGCCTTGTAGGGAGCCGTTTCCGGTAGCTTAGGTGCAGACCCTCTCATTCACAAATGTAAGAGGGAGTTGGCTTCTGAAATGAAGGACCTAGGACTAATGCACTATTTCCTAGGACTTGAAGTCTGGCAAAAGCCAAGGGAAATTTTCCTATCTCAAAGAAAATATGTGGTGAAGATATTGGAAAGATTCGGTATGGTAGACTGCAAGCCTGAAACTACCCCAATGGAGCTTGACTTCAAGAAGTTAAGCGGTAGTGTTGCTGGACCTGTTTTATGAAATGCTACCGAGTATAAACAACTCACGGAGCATTAATGTTCTTAGTGAACTCCCATCCAAATATATGCTTTGTAGTCGACACATTAAGTCAACATATGGTTGAACCTCACCACATAATTGGATTGGTGCCAAGAATCTGTTAAGATATCTTTGTGGCACAATTACATATCGGTTAAGATACACTGCTGGAGATGTGAGACTACTTGGATACACTGATGCTGATTGGGCAGGCAGTGTGGTGGATCATAAGAGCACTTCTGGGTGCTGTTTCTCCTTGGGATCTGCTTCGATATCCTGGATGAGCAGGGAATAGAAGTCGGTGGCTTTGAGAACCGTCGAGGCAGAGTATATTGTTGCTAGCATGGCCTCCTGTGAGGCAGTCTGGTTGCGAAAGCTCTTCAGTGAGTTGTTTGGATTTACATTGGATACCACTGTGATCCTATGCGACAACCAGAGTGGGTTTCAACTTTCATTTGTCAGAGAATCTCGTATTTCATGATCGCTCCAAGCATATCGATATCAGGTACCACTATATTCGAGATATGGTGCAGTGAGGAGAAATAAGGCTCCAATGTATCAATATAGATGAACAGGTCGTCGACATCCTGACAAAGCCCTTAGGGAAGGTCAAATTCCTGACTTTCCGAGAATGACTTGGTGTCATTCAAAGACCCTCTGATGAGGGTCCTGTATAATGTATTGAGCTTTGGGAGCTCTAGGGGGGGTGCGTGGTACTTCTTGGAGCGACATATAACCACAGGGTGACTCACCATCCCATGGTGGTGTACGTGTACAGGGTAAAAGAATCAAAACTTTCCCCGTGACACCCCGTGGCGACTATGTAGCAGGGTGATTAGTTCTCTCGTGAGGTCTAGATGATGTGTTCTCCATGACGATTATGTAGCAGGATGATTAGTTCTTATGTGAGGTCTGGATGATGTGTTCTCCATGATGATTGTGTAGCAGGATGATTAGTTCTCCTGTGAGGTCTGGATGATGTGTTCTCCATGGCGATTGTGGGACAGGATGATTTTCTCTCTTGTGGACAAGATGATTAGCTGTCCTGTTGAGGCATCCTACCCATGCAGTCTGGGACTCATGGGAAGTACCTATCATTTGATCAATGAGCAGGGAAATGAGGATAGGGACCATAGTAGTACCGATGGACACATCGTTGTATCTACCGTACTCCCTATGCTAGGATGACCTTCATTGATCTGGGACTAGTGGTAGGAGTTGTACCCACTATGACATCGACTTCGGGTCGGTTGAGGACTGGTCTAGAACCAGTGGTACACACTTTGAGGCTGACTTTGAGTTAGTGGAGGATGGTATGATACATTCTCGATCATTTCTTCTTCTTCATAATTCAAACAAAGCAGAGCAGAGCAAAGCAGAACAGAGTAGAGCAGAGCAGATCAAAACAGGGAAGAACAGAACACAGCAGAGCAGGCAGAATAGAGTAGAGTAGGGGTCAAGCTATACAGGGCAGTGCATTTGATGGATGAATAGTAGCGACCGACAGACAAATTATAGATGGAGTTCTCCCTAGTTGAGAGGGAGTGTTAAAATTGGCAACTATGGCCAAACTCCATGTGGGTCATCTTATTCGTGGCTGATAATATTTTTATTAGATTCGTCTCGACAAGAGGTGTAGGATTGATCTAAAGATCATCTGATTTGGATAAGTATTTATGGAGATATGAATTTATTTTGATTATGGAATAATTATCAAGCTGACCAACAACTCATGTAGGCTTAGAAGCCCAACAGTCGCATCTATTCAATCATCAACATTTGTATATAAATACAGGAGGACTTTTCCTCATTTGCACACACTCTCTCATCACTTCTCTCTCTCTCTTTCTTGCGCAGAAAAGAGGCTCTTCTCCTACTGCGGAGAAAGGGACTCTTCTCTCACATGTGTGGAAGGAAGGACGCAGAATTTAGGGCTGTAATTGCAGATCGGAAGTTTGACCAGTGTTGACCATCTTTGTCTCTCAAAACTGCGCTGTAGGTAGAACTGACTCTCCTCAGAAGGCCGCATTTTTTGGTGAAGGAATCAAGCTGATCCGAAGATCAGTTTGCAAGATATTGTTTGCCCTAGTTGATGCTGATCTAGGGTTTGCTGTTGCTGATGTATATCAGATTTATGTACTATTTCTCTCTGCTAAATTACTGAAGATAAAAGAAGATTTGATCAAAGGGTTTCCCCATATTGGTGTTTGTCCCTGGCTAGCTGCCACATCTTGTGTCTCTTGTCTTGGCTTGTTTTCTATTGATCATTTAATGTTCTATCTGCACTTTACTTAATGTACATGTGATTGCTAATCTGTGGATAATAATAAGAAAAAGAAGTAAACTGCTCTAAGCATAGAACATACCATAAATTAACAAGAAGGCTATGGGAATATTGTAGAGTGGAGTTGGTGAGGTACTTTAGTCAGAACAGTACCTAACAGAGCAAGGCCAAGAGGAGTTGCTACCAAGGGTTTCTAGCCGAGGAACCCGGATCAGTGGTGCGGTTGCGCAGGACGATCAGAGTAGGGGGCATCTTGACAGCGGCAGAAGGATTTCCAGGAGGGAAATTGGGACTTAGAGGGAGTCCAGAAGAGAACTTCCAGACAGAAAGTAGAGACTCGGAGGAGTCGAACAGAGAACTTCCAGGAGGGAAGTAGAAGAGCATCATGGCACTACACGGAGTAAGAGACTAGGATAAACTAGATGGAGCATCGAACTTCACAGTCTGGAAGGCCAGAATCTTATTCGTACTTGACAAAAAATCGTGTCAAGAACTTCGCCTTGAAGGTAATAGCTATCCCAGTCGACCCCAATGATAACGACAGGTACGAGGAGGCAATGGCGAGGGCCAAGAGCATCATCCTTGATGGGGTCAAGGATCATGTTGTACAACATATTTCCGAGAAGGAAATGGCATATGAGATATGGGAGGCTTTCAAGAAATTGTACCAACATACTTCTGTGTAGAGAAGAATGCTACTTGAGAATCAGTTGAGGTTGTATCAGATGAAGAAGGGAGAACCGATTGACACCTTCCTCGGAGGATTGAATGAGATCCAAGATCAGTTGATTGCTATAGAAGCCACGCCGGATCAGGAGTTGATGGTGAGGACAACCTTGAATGCTATCTAGGGTTTGTAACAAAACACTAGTAATACTTGACATGAAATTCTAGGGCATAATATTGAAGATGTAAAGTGATATGATTAGATTGTTAACTTGATTTAGTTATCTGAGACTTTAAGTGTTATTGATGGAATCTAGAGTTCGCAACAAAACCCCTAACAAGTTGTTGAAGTCTAGAATATAAGATGTAATGTCTGTTGACTATGAACCTGTTGATGGGCAAAAATGTTGATGGAAAAAAATGTTCTCTATCAACAGAACCTAACTAGGTTTAGGTATTTGATGTCTAAAGCTTGATTATGTTGATGATTCCATTGTAATGACATGATAAGCCTATTTTGATATAGTTGACTTCATGCTTTTGTATATTTTTATTTGGTTGTACTTGTTGAAGATTTGCAGGTACATAATCTTCAAGATTTTGAAGATATTTCATAATTGAAGATGACTTGATAATCATGATGAGCATGATCGATAAAGGAAGTTGTAAGAATGATGATGACATAAAAGATGAATAAATGACCTAGTTGCCATAAGAAAGAATGATATTCCTAGAGAAATGAAGCTTTGAAAGGTTGAAGTTTCTCAATGATACAAGAATGTAGCTGTAGATCTAACTAAGTTGAGAGGGAGCTTGGATGAAAGAAAGTGTATATCTCCCTAGTTGAGAGGGAGGGCATAATGTGACAACTATAATATAGACCTTGAAGAAAGAATAAAGATCATGGTTTAAGTATTACAGATAGATACTTGTGAGTGGCAAAGTTGTAAACAAGATTGAATGTTCTAGAAGAAGTGCTAAGGCTGAGTTTGGTGCTACTGTAGAAATCAAAGAAGAAAGCTTCCGACGAGATGTGTTTCGATAATTTCATGATAATCTAAGTAGCATCAGAATGATTGAGGACCTCGAAGGTTTGTGCTAAACATGTATATATTGAATATTTATTACTAATTGGGGTTGTGTTTGTGCAGATCTCTCCATAAGAAGGTTGAACATTTTGGAAGCGTGTTTGGACTGATGGATATATCTGATTTAGTGTATAGGGAGAGATGAAGCATCTTGGGGCGACAAGATGTGTTGGAGGACATTTGGTTGGCCTGTGATGATGTATAGATCCCGAAGTAGGGAGGGTATCCTTTGTCTTGTGGAGCTCCGACCTTGGATACGATACCTAGATCCCAAGGTTGGTGTTAGAGCTAAAGCCTGATGGTACCTATAGAGGTTGAAGCTTGAAACACCTTATTCCCACTCGATTAGATACTCTGGTCAAGTATCTAATCTGTAGCACTGCATGTGTTGTAACTCTTCATAGAAACATATCATTTTGAGTTCATCCATGTACCTATGTATATATGTAATTATGAATACCTCCCTAGTTAAGAGGGAGTGTTGAAGAATGTAACTAGTGTCGGTCTTCATAATTGTATTTGAGTCATGTATTTGTCAAAAGAAAGAAAAAGAACTTTTATTATTAAAAAGAAAATTATTTATTAAACATGGGTTTCATGCTTTATTAGTTTATATCTAGGTCAAAGCCTCCATTGTAGGCTTCTAGGGTTTGTGTCATAAGTCCTAGTCCATGTCATCATGTATAGACCCTTCTTGCACTTTATTTGTCAAGAAAGAAAAATATTTTTGATGTAAATTGAGTCAAATACAATTGTTCTACCAAGTCAGCCTCAAAGAAGACAAGTCAGCCTCGGCCCTCAATAGGAGCCTCAAACTACTATATATAGTTAGCAACTCGTCCTCATTTGGAGCACAAGAAAAGCAAGTTCGATCTACAGTTGCTAGAAGAGAAAAAGGAGAGTGAAATACTTAAAGTGAAGGAAAAAACCCTAGTGAAGAAGAAGGAGATACTTGTCCAGCCAGAAGAAGTCGAAAATCTCTCTTTTCTGCTACACGTGTGAGTTTCTAGGCAGCTATAGGAGGGACGAAATTTAAGTTGGAAGGCCGGACTTCTGTGCTGTAGCTCGGTTGAAGCTGTTTGACGAGAAGAGAGTACTGAAGTTTTCATAATCATCTTGGAACATTGACTTGGTGGAGTGAGGAAGGTCTTTTGGTCTAGTCAAAGGTCTTGGTCTGTCTCAATTTGATTTGAATCTATTAGTGGAAGAGTTTGACTAGGTTTTTACCTGCATTGTGGTTTTAGCCCTGGTTGAGTGCCTACTTCTAGTGTCATTGATCTTCATGCTTTTGATTTGTTAAAATTGGCAACTAGGGCCAAACTCCACATGGGTCATCTTATTTATGACAACTAATATTTTTCTTGGATTCCTATTTTCGAGAGGTGTAGCATTGATCTAAAGATCATCCGATTCCGACATGTAAAAATGAAGATATGAATTTATTTGTATTATTGACAAATTGTCAAGGTCAGCCAACAAGCAAAACAAGCATTTTTACCCCCAGTTCATCCTCAACGTGGCATATAAAAGGAGACCTCAAGTCATTATTTCATCATCTCATCTTTACTCATCTCTCTCTCCTCACTTGATTGGATACATAGATTAGGGTAGCCATCTCTCACACGTGCGAAGGAAGGAGTTGACTGCGCTAACCAGTGTTGATCGAGCTGTAGGGAGACTGTTTGGCTGCGTTGACCTATTTTGAATGCGGATTGGGTGAGGCAGCTTCTCCTTTTGGCCGCAGATCTGGGCACTAAAACCAAGGTGACCTGACCTCTGGTTTGACCAGTGTTCACTGCCCTAGTTGCTCATTGTAGTTTGACTTCAATCGACTAGACTTTGACTGAATTTTTCGGACTGTTTTGGACTCTTTGGGATTGTTGTTGAAGGCCAAAGTTGACTAGGTCTCACCGAGCTTCTTAGAGGAAGAATTTTGCCCTGTTTGACCACCATCGACTTCTCTGGTTAGGGCTTTCCGTTGCTGTCATAGATTATCAGATTTGTAAATTTGTACTAGCTCTCTCTGTTGAACTATTGAAGAATATAAGAAGAATTGATCAAGGGTTTCCCCACATTGGGGTTTGTCCCTGGCTGGTGCCACATCTTGTGTCCTTTTGTTTTGGCTTGTTCTTTATTGTTCATGTTTATGTTCTATCTGCATTTTACTATCATGCTGATGTGATTGCTAAACTGGATATTGATATTGGGCTAATAAAGAAATTGAAGTAAATTGCTCTTAAGTATAGAATATACCAAAAATTAACATGGTATTAGAGCTGAGGTGAAGACAAAGCCCAAGCAAGAGTGAAAGAGCAATCACCGAAGACAGTTGGACAAGGACAAAAGGCTCAATGGGTTCCTCATCCCACTTCCTGGCTGAAGACAAGCTTTGTGAAAAGTCTGACTATCATGGATGGAAGATATCTCTTGATCTGACATTGAAAGAACAAGAAGTGTTGGATTATGTGAAAGGGAAAATCCCTGAGCCTCCTTCAAATGCACCAGCTGCTACGAAGTCCAAGTACAATAAGGCTAAAGTCAAAGAGAAGAAGATTATCAGAGATTCCATTGGCAAGTGTCTGGTGGTCTACATGTCCAATTTGAACACCTCCAAGGAGATCTATGACAGGTTGGTCAACATGTTCAAGGTTAGTGATGCAAATCAAATTTTATTTCTCAAAAATAAGTTGAAGGATATTAAGAAGGGCAAGGATGAGGATATTCAATCCTATTTCTTAAGGATCACTGAGATCAAGAACAATCTACTTTCGATTGGAGAGATCATTCCTGACCGGGAACTTACTATCACTACCCTTGGAGGACTCCCACCCAAGTGGTATATATTTAAAACCACTATTCTCGATAATGATCAAATTCCAGGGTTTGAAAAATTGATGTCAAGATGCATTCAAGAAGAGACAAGAATGGTGGAGCAAGAAATGCCTTCTAATAGAGGCAACCCCATTGTTTTCTTCGCTCATGCCAAAAGGAGAAATAATGCAGGGTCTAAAGGTCATTTCAATGGAAAGCCTGGATCAAAGGGTGGAAGGAAGGGCAGGTGCTTTGTTTGCAATAAGTTTGGCCACTATGCAAGGGAGTGTCCAAATAGAAGGGACACATCGCATGATGATGATCACAATCATTCTAGGGGCAACTTCAACAACAACAATCAAAGGAATGGCAAGTTCAATGGCAAAGGAAAAAGGAATGCGAGACATCAAAAAAATGGTCAACCCTCCAAGAAAGCAAAGAACTCCAGGTATAAAGAATCAAATGTTGTTAACAATAAGGAAAAGGAATACTATCTTACATCAGCCCTCTCCACTACCTCTCCTCCGAACTCTTTGGGGAATTGGCTAATTGATAGTGGGTGCCTCAAGGCACTTCACTGGATACAAGGAAGCTCTCTCTAATGATAGAGAAGGAGACAAACTTGGAGATTATTCTTGGAGACAATGCCACTTATCCTGTGAAGGGAGTAGGGAATGTTACCCTTCAATTGAATCAAGGTAACATGATTCATTTACAAGAAGTTAGATATGTACTTGATCTCAAGAAGAACCTGGTATCCATTTCGACAATGGAAGACAAAGGATACAAGGTGGCATTCATCGATGGAAAGGTACATGTTTAGAAAATTAATTTTAAAGATGCTTTTATTCTTGGGTTCCGGGTTGACACTTTGTATCAAGTTGGAGGAAGTCCATTGGGAGCCATGTCTTGCGACACATCTCTACAATCTGAACTATGGAACTTTGCCCATCTTCATTATAAGGCTCTACCTGATGTGAGACAAATGGTGACAGGTATGCCTGAGTTCAAAGTAGGGCATGAAGGTGTATGTCTGGGATGTGCGAAGGAAAACTTACAAGGGGACCATTCCCCTCAAGTAATAGCAAGACCACAGATATATTGCAGTTGATCCACTCCGACATATTTGGTATGATTCTCATAAACTCTTTCGGAGGATATTTATATTGTCTCACATTTATGGATGACTATTCTTGTAAGACTTGGATCTACTTCTTGAAAAAGAAGGATGAAGTGTTCACCTGGTTCCGTCACTTCAAAGCCATGATCGAAAATCAATCCGAGAAGAGAATCAAGATATTGAGGACTAATAATGGGACTGAATACGAATCCAATGAATTCCATGATTATTGCAGAGAAGTTAGCATTAAGAGGGAGACCACAACACCATACACTCCCGAGTAGAATGGAGTGGCAGAAAGGAAGAATCGTACTATTATAGAAGTTGTTCGTGCCATGCTTCATGATTAATGGGCCGAAGCTGCAAATATCGCCATGTATGTTCAAAACTGATGCCCTCATCAAGCATTGGACTCCAAGATCCCGAAGCAATGTTCATTGGTAAGAAACCCGATGTCTCCCATTTTAGAATTTTTGAAAGTCCCATATATGTTGATGTGCCTAAAGAGAAAAGAAGCAAATTGGGTGCATCAGGGAAGAAAGGAATCTTTGTGGGCTATAGCGAAAATTCTAAGGGCTATAGAATTTATGTGGCTGGTCAAAGGGAAGTTGAGATAAGTCATGATGTCACCTTTGACAAAGATATGGCCCTCAGCAAGATCAACAACCTTCCTATCCCAAGGAAGGACAAAGAAGCTGACACTGGAAAACAAGGTGAAAAAGAGGACGAGACGATGCCTGATGTTGATGAACCTATGGATCGTATTGATCCTCCTCCCCAAGAGCCCTCCTCCTCCAAGAGGAGACCCTCATGGCTTAGGGAGGCTCTAGAAGATGCCAAGAAACATATTACACCAAGGGGGGCTTTCTGTGAGAGCAAGAAGCCAAACAGGTATCAAGGATGCTTGACTGTCATGAGCACTATCATTCAAAATGAGCCTTCATCATTTGAAGAAGTTGTGAAGCAACAAATATTGAAGGATGTTATGAATGAAGAGTACAAGTCTATTATGAAGAATGATGTATGGGATGTGGTTCCTAGACCCCAGGATAAATCGGTTGTCACCTCTACGTCGCTCTACAAAATCAAGCATGGAGCTGATGGAAGTGCAGAAAAGTTCAAGTCTCGATTTGTTGCTCGAGGCTTCTCTCAAAAGCAAGGTGTAGATTACGTGAGAAATTTGCACCTGTTGCCCAATACACCACCACCCGCTCGATCATAGCCCTTGCTGCCTCGCAAGGATGGAATCTACATCAGATGGATGTCAAGACCTCTTTCTTGCATGGTTCGATTAAAGAGGAAGTCTATGTGGAACAACCCGAGGGGTTTGAGGTTCATGACCAGGAATCTCATGTATGCAGGTTGAAAAAAGCTCTCTATGGCTTGAAGCAAGCACCTTGGGCTTGGTATGAGAGGATTAATAGCTATCCATTGAAGCTGAAATTCACTAGAAGTGAAGCCAATCCAAACTTTTACTTTAAGGTTGAAGATGATAAACCTCTCATATTGGTACTTTATGTGGACGACCTCTTTCTGACAGGTGCAAACCTTCTCATTCACAAATGTAAAAGGGATTTGGCTTCTAAATTTGAGATGAAGGACCTAGGATTGATGCACTACTTCCTAGCAAAAGCCAGGAGAAATTTTCCTATCTCAAGGAAAATATGTTGTGAAGATATTGGAAAGATTTGGGATGGTAGATTGCAAACCTGTGACCATCCCGATGGAACTTAACTTCAAGAAGTTATGTGGTAGTCCTACCGGACCTGAATTGGGAAATGCTTCTGAGTATCATCAACTCATAGGAGCGTTGATGTTCTCGGTGACATATGTTTTGCAGTTAATACGTTGAGCGAATATATGGTTGAGCCTCATCACATACATTGGATTGGTGCCACGAATCTTTTGAGATATCTTCGGGGCACAATCACTCATGGACTGAGATACACTATTGGAGATGTGAGGCTACATGGATATTCTGATGTTGATTGGGCTAGCAGTGTGGTGGATCGCAAGAGCACTTCTGGGTGTTGTTTTTCTTTGGTTTTTGCTTCGATATCTTGGATGAGCAGAAAGTAGAAGTCAATTTCTTTGAGCACAATGTTTTAAAACTCCGACTCCGACATCGACTTGGCTGAGGATCAACTCCAACTCGGTATTGACTCGGCCGACTCGATTTTAATGACTCGGTAGTTGTAAAAAATACATTAAATATTTATTTTTTTAATAAAAAAACATAATTTTAAAGATTTTCATTCATGTTTCCAAACACACAACATTAGAATATTGATATAAGACAACATATGATCAAAGTAGGCTCATGTATATATCCATTATATCAAAATGGCACCCAGTGCATTGTCCAATACATACATGATGACGATATAGAGATCAAAACAAAAACACATAACCAAGGAGGCTAGAAATGGCCTTTACAACAAAATTAAACTCTGACTAGTACTACTGGCTACTGCTAGAGGAGCCAAGATCATCTGGATCAACCTCTGGATCAGAGTCAGATAGGGGGGGCCATGGCTCCTCCTCATCATCATCTCCAACTGCAATTGTAGAAGTGGTAGCACTAGCAGGCTGTGCAGCAGCTGCAAGTTGAGATAGACGAGATATGCGCTTCTGTCATGGCTCCACGGAAGAAGCGCCTGCAACTGGAGGACTTGGGGCTGGTACAAATGGATCAGGATCTGCATTCAACTGAACATTATGTTCGAGTGATGCCTCCACTTGTAAATCCAAATCAAGATCCTCATCAGAATCAAACTCTATTGGATGACTCTCCACTACCCAATATGATGTTGGATCAATGTCCTCCAACACAATGGGATCTGAATCAGGTCGTTTGTTCAGCAACTGGTTGCGTCTGAGCCAGAGGTTGTATTGGACATAGACTAGATCATTTAACTGTTTTTTATCCAAACAATTTCTCTTCTTTGTGTGAATCCTCTCAAAGACAGACCATTTGCGCTCACATCTAGTAACATTGCAAGTTTGACTCAAATACAAATTGCAAACCTTTGCAATTCAGGACAATGGGTACCAAAAGCCTCCCACCATTGTGCTGCAAAAAACATAGGAGTGTAATGAGTTAGCTCAACAAAATTACAAATTATATCCAACTTTCAAATTATAAATGATTTAACAAAATAAGTATTAAGAACTTGAAAATTGAAATTTTTGTTTACCTGGCTCATCTGCTTCCCTTGCAATCTTTGCTAGGTTCTTCCCAAAAGTACTTGAGGCACTGTTGAAGGTTGTGGCCTGTCGATGTATCTCCAACTGATCACACTCCAATGGGACCATGCGATCAATGCAGTCAATCAATCCATCTATAACCTCCCCCTTCAAAGCTCCTATCGCTTTAACTTTATAATGATACCGTGGGTTCAAAAAATACCCCGCTGCATGTATAGGGCGATGGAGTTGATTGTTCCATCTTTCATCAATGATTGCCCAAATGGGCTCATACTTAGCCACTTTATCCTTGTATGCTCTCTTTATTTGCTCCTTTGCTTGATCCATAGCCTCATAAATGAAGCCCATAGCCAATCTTTCCTCATCCACCAACCGCAACACCTTAACCAGTGGCTCAGCAAGCTTCACAATCTCTGTTGCCTTTCTCCAAATTATTTCTTCATTAACTTTCTTTTTCAATTCTTTGCCTTCCAGTTTGTGAGACCACTAGCTTTGATTCCATTCTTCACTGGAAAAAACCTTTTGCAAGTTTCTATGTTGTGAAAGCATAGATTACAATGTCAAAAAAATGAGTAGCAAGTCTAGTGATGGCATGCCTAATAATGTCCTTGCCCCCTGTGTGTTTCTTCATCAGGCTCAAAATCCATGAATGGTTGTAGATAAATTTTGTTATGCTTTTGGCATGATCTATAGTGTTTTTGACCCAATCTAATTTGCCAATATTCTCAAGCATGAGGTTTATGCAATGTTCAGCACATGGGGTCCAAAAGATGGTTCTGTGTTTTTCCTCTAATAGTTTACCAACAAGAACATAGTTAGAGGCATTATCTGTGATGACTTGAACAACATTAGCCGCCCCCACCTCCTCAACAACCTCATCTAATAGCTGAAACAACAATTGCCCATATTTTACCTTATTAGATGCATCAACTAATTTTAGAAACATGGTTCTCTGTGGGCAGAAGATAAGAAAGTTTATGATGGTACAATTTCTTTGATCAGTCCATCCATCTGACATGATGATACATCCTGTTCTTGCCCATGAGTCCTTGAAATCTTTCAAATACTCATTAATGGAGGCAATTTCTTTCTGCAAACGATACCCCCTTAGCTCATACATAGTAGGGCCTTTGAAGCCTTTTCCAGGAGCATGAATGACATCAAACATAGGCTCATAATATGGTGAACGGAAAGCATTGAAGGGGATATCAGCATCATAGCACCATCTAGCTATGTAATCACAAGCAGTGTCCCTCAATTCTTTTTTCCAATGGTCATCTAAAGTGGGCTGCATATGACTTCTACTAGCTTGAGGACCATGTGCATTTGATGGAGAGGAGGGAGTGAAATAACTTTTGATATTCATATCACCCTTTTTCATTTTACCCTTTCCCTGTACTTGAATAGACTCAAAAGAGGGAAGAACATATCGGAAGGGGTTGGATGCATCAGTACAAGGGATAGAGGAAGAACCCTCAAAATCAAAATGGGGGTTTGTAGCCAACATTTTTTGTATATTCCTCTTCCTCCCAATTTTAGCCTCTTAACTCTTTTTGCCTAGCCTTATCTTCTTTAAACTTATCAAAGCTGGATAACAAATCCTTCCTAATCCCCCCAATTTCTGGTGAGGTACATGGAGTAATTTGGCCACTAATCCCCACCAAGTGTTGTTTCAGCCTATTAATGCCCCCAAGACCTTCCTTAATTTTCCTATGACAAAATGTTAAGTTATGGTATGTTCTAGGCTTAAATCAGTTTACTTATCTTTCTTATTATTATCCACAGATATGTACATTAAGTAAAGTGCAGATAGAACATTTAAACGATCAACGGAAAACAAGCCAAGACAAGAGACACAAGATGTGGTGGCTAGCCAGGGACAAACCCTAATATGGGGAAACCCTTTGATCAAATCTTCTTTTATCTTCGATAGTTCAGCAGAGAGAAATAGTACAAATATCTTATTCATATCAGCAGCAGCAAACCCTAGATCAAACTCGTCAAGTCTCCACCGGTGAGTCATTCACCGTACACCAGTCCAAGACTTCGTCGTGCACTAGTCCAAGACTTCGTCGCGCATCAGTCCAAGACTTCGTCGTGCACTAGTCCAAGACTTAGCCGTGCACCAGTTCAAGACTTTGTCGTGCACCAGTCCAAGACTTTGAATGACATGTTTCGGCTCGGGTGAGAGAGAGAGGCTTCCTGCGCAGGCCGTGCACCAGTTCAAGACTTTGCCATGCACCAGTCCAAGACTTTGAACGACCTATTTCGGCTGGGGTGAGAGAGAGAGGCTTTCTGCGCAGGAGAGAGAAGAGACTCTTTCTGCGTAGGAGAGAGAGATATGATGAGTAGTGAGTGACCAAATGAGGAGGAGTCATCCTGTATTTATATCCAAACGTTGAAGGTGAATAGATGTGTCTGTTGGGTGTCTGAGCCTACATTAGTTGTTGGCCGACTTTGATAATTTGTCAATAATCAAAATAAATTCATATCTCCATAAATACTTATCGGAATCGGATGATCTTTAGATCAATGCTACACCTCTCGATGAGAGGAATCTAGGAAAAATATTATCAGCCATGAATAAGGTGACCCACATAGAGTTTGGCCCTAGTTTCCAATTTTAACACAAAATTTGCAATGCATTTGACTATCAACCATTTCAACATATGCCCAAGTAGCATCTTTCACTCTAGATACCATTTTTTGACTTGGAAATGAAAGCAAAAAATTTGAAAATGAAAACAAAAAATAGCATTGGTTCAATGTTCATTTCTTTCACAAAAAACATTCCTTAGGATTTCCAGATTTGCACATAAAATTCAATAAGCAAAAACAGATTTCTACAAGTGAAAAAAAATACCTCCAGGCACAAACTGCCTCCTCAAGCTTGCTCCAAGAAACCAACTCCTCAATGGCAAATGCTGCTCCAAATGGCTGCCCAAGAAGCTCCTCACTCCAGCTACAATGTTTGCCCAAGACTCCTCACTGCAGCTCCAAAAACAAACTCAACAACTTTTGACAAACTCTCACTGAAATTCTCACTCAAATGCATGAGATGGCTGTGAGAAAATGAGAGGGGTCGGGTAGGTTAATTAGGGTTCAAGAGAGGGGAATGGACCCCAAAGACCACATAGGCAAAATAAGAACTGGTTTGGAGTCCCCCAAAATAACATTTAAAAAAAATTCATTGATTGACCGGTTTTATGGGTCACTGTTCCAACCCGACCAGGGAGGTTCCGACTCGGCCGAGCCGGCCGGGTTAATACCGAGTCGGACGAGTTGTTAGATAACCCGGCCGGCTGAACCAAATCCAAGGCCAGGTCATTGCGCGAGGGCCTGGCTCAGACCAACTCAGCTGAGTCGGGTCCGAGTCCGTCGGTATTGAAAACAGAGCTTGAGCACTGCTGAGGTCGAATTTATAGCTGCGAGTATGGCCTCCTGTGAAGCTATCTGGTTGAGGAAGCTCTTCAATGAGTTGTTTGGACATGTGTTGGATACCACCGTGATCCTCTGCGACAACTAGAGTGGGATCTGATTATCAGAGAATCCCATATTTTATGATCGCTCCAAGCACATAGATATCAGGTGCCACTTTATCGAAGATATGGTACAATGATGAGCAATAAGGCTCCATCACATTGGGACTGATGAGCAGGTCGCCGACATTCTGACAAAGCCCATAAGAAAGCTCAAATTCTTGACTTTCCGAGAATGACTATGAGTCGCGGAGAGACCCTCTTATGAGGGTCCTGTATGATATGGACTTTGAGCTCTGGGGGGCTTGGGGTACTTCTTGGAGCGATGAGCAACCATAAGGTGAGTGGTTCAACCTTCCCCTAGTGGTTTGCTCTGTATAGGATGAATGGTTCAACCTTCCCCTGTGATACCCCATGGTGACATGTAGGTAGGATGAGTGGTTCATCCTTCTCCTGCTGAGACATCCTACCCATGCAGTTTGGGAGTCATGGGAAGGACCTCTCATCTGGCCAATGAGTAGGGAAATGAGGATAGGGACCATAGTACTACCGATGTACGCATCATGTACTACCGTACTCCCTATGCTAGGATGACCAATTTTGATCTGGGATCAATTGGAACTGACTTCGGGTCTGTAAAAGTGGTATGAGACACTCTCTTCTATCTAGGACTGACTTCAGGTCAGTAAGACTGGTATGAGACACTCTCTTTTATCTAGGACTGACTTTGGGTCAGTAGAGAATGGTATGATACATTCTCGATCACTTCTTCTTCTTCATAGTTCAGCAGAGCAGTGCACAGTAGAGCAGAGCATAGCAGTGCACAGCAAAGCAGTGCATTGATGGCAAAGATAGTACAGATTAGCAGATGGATTAGCAGATGATGTTCTCCCTAGTTGAGAGGGAGTGTTAAAATTGGCAACAAGGGCCAAACTCCACATGGGTCATCTTATTTATGACAATTGATATTTGTCTTGAGTTCCTCTCGCCGAGAGGTGTAAGATTGATCTAAAGATCATTTGATTTCGCCATGTAAAAATGAAGATATAAATTTATTTGTATTATTGACAAATTGTCAAGGCCGGCCAGCAAGCAAAACATGCGTTTTTACCCCCAATTCATCCTCAACATGACATATAAAAGGAGGAGAGCTCAAGTCATTATTTCATCATCTCATCTTCACTCATCTCTCCTCACTTGATTGGGTACGCAGATTAGGGCAGCCATCTCTCACATGTGTGAAGGAATGAGTTGACTGCATAGACTAGTGTTGACCGAGCTACAGGGAGACTGTTTGGCTGCATTGACCTCTTTTGACTGCGGATTAGGTGAGGCAACTTCTCCTTGGCCGGCCACAGATCTGGGCAATGAAACTGAGGTGATTTGACCTTTGGTTTGACCAGCGTTGATTGTCCTAGTTGCTGGCTGCAGTTTGACTTCAGTTGACCAGACTTTGACTGAAATTTTTCGACTGTTTTGGACTATTTGAGTTTGCTGTTGAAGGCCGAAGTTGACTGGGTTTGACCGAGCTGCTTAGAGGAAGAATTCTGCCCTGTTTGACTAGCGTTGACTTCTCTAGTTAGGGCTTTTCTGTTGCTGTCATAAATTATCAGGTTTGTAAATTTGTACTCTCTCTTTTGAACTATTGAAGAATATAAGAAGAATTGATCAAGGGTTTCCCCACATTGGGGTTTGTCCATGGCTAGTGCCACATCTTGTGTCCTCTTGTCTTGACTTGTTTTCTACTGTTCATGTTTATGTTCTATCTGCATTTTACTATCATGTTGATGTGATTGCTAAACTGGATATTGATATTGGCCTAATAAAGAAATTGAAGTAAATTGCTCTTAAGCATAGAACATACCAAAAATTAACATGATTTGATGATTGCTTGATGAAAAGAAGATAAAAGAAGAACATAAAGAAAGTTAATAAGAATACAAGAATATCACAAGTAATTGTCATTATAAGAAAATCTTTTTGCCTTTCCGATTTTCTAACATTGATTACTTATTCGAAGTCCTTTTGAAATCAGGATTCTAGTGAAACTTCTCTAAGTGACATGCATGGCATTTATTATTTTTAGCAAATTTCATTTGGAGAATCTCATGTTAGAGATAATAATATATTTGGAATCCTTATGAGAAACTGAATTCGATAAGCTACGTTCGGGTGACATGCAAGCACTTTTTTTATTTTTAGTAGTACATGCGTGTTGATTTTGATCACAAATTCAAATACCTTATAGCAAAACAAATATAATTAGTACGGTTTCAGGAGACTCTGATAATTTTCTATATTTTAAAGTGGTTGCATGTCATGTCTGGTTACATATTCAGACTCCCTAATGAGTTCTGAGTTTGATGATGATGATTTTGTTAGAATCCTTGACATTTCTATTTTTAGTAGTCCTTCCATGGCAGGCTTGATAGTCCCCATGGGATTCTAAGTCTAATGAGCAGAGATTGTGGACATGCAGGCATATTTCTATTTTTAGCAATACCTTTTTAGGGATACTACATATGGTAGGGTTCCCCAATTTGTTCGAGACATTTTATATCTTTTCCTCTTTTCTAGGGGATTACTATTTTGGCATGTCTATTTATAGTAGGGCAACATGTGGCTATTCATGGAATGGACAAGTGGCGAGCATTACAAATAAGTCATTAGTGATGTGGCAAAGTGCATGGATAAATTATTTTGGAGGTGTGACTTGGCAATAATGGCAATTCATTTTTCCTCCACCCTATTTTCTCTCTCCTTGTGTGCATTGGTCTTCTCCCTCCTACTCTTATTCCTTTTCTCACTCCACTTTCACCTCAGCCAAAGAGAATTTTTTTCTCCTAAGTTGAATTTCCCAATTTCCCTCGAGGATATTTTTATCCAATTCAAATTATCCAAAATTTCCTTGGATTATTTTTATCCTATTTTGAAAATGCAAAACCTACCCAAGGATAATTTAATCACAGGTTGAATTTACTCAATATTCTCGAGGATTCTTTTACCCAAGTTGAATTGGCCATAATATGTTAAAGGATGCTTTTATGATTTATCTCATGATAACTCAAAAATACTTCAATTAAACTCAAGCATGTGCCACTTCACTCAGTTTTAATTCTCCAATTTAGGTCAATGGATGGCAAGTTAACTCTGCATGCTTTTTTCAAGTGCCCTTTTGGGGAAATTCGACCTCCTGCTTTGCCTATGCAGATTAGAGGGGGTAGGGTGGGGGAGAAATCTTATAAATACAAGTGGAGGCCAAGCTTACAAATTGATTTGTCTTCAGCAAGCAACAACATTACTCTCTTGTCTCCATATTCTTTCTTTCTTCTATCTTCTAGCTTCTACTTTATTGTGTCCTTATATCATTAGTATCAGTTTTGCAATAGTCATCTTGCTGCAGCTAACCTTTTGGCCTTTGTAGAATAGCGATTGGTTATGATCTATTTTATCTCTGGATTTGTTCATTGTCTCAATGGTATCTTATGCAATTTGGTGAAGGTTATTGAGCTATTTCTATTAGTGAAACCTGCCATTTAAATATGCTTTCTACCTAGTTTGTTTCTCATATAAAAAATTGATTGCTAGAATTCATTCCACTTATTAAAACACGAAGTATTTTACAAACTTTTTTGGCCACTAACTTGCTGGCCAAGAAAATATTACTTTCCTATTTTCACATGTTATATTACAGATTTAAAGGTGAGAACAACACTTGCTAAGGCTATGGAAACCACCCTGAGGTTGGCAAGCACCAGTTTGAACAAAGAGGGAGATTTGCCAGTGACACAAATGGCAGATTTTCTTAGACATTTCACTATGTTCCACTACAGATTTTGAAAGATATTCCTACTTACATACGGTGCAGAAATTTGTGCTAATAGGACTTTGGCTAGCGGGGTAAAAGAGGGAGGCCTTTGCAAGTTGTTGGTCCCATAGCATGTGTACATTCTAGTGAGAGGCTAGATGAGTATTCTAGTCTAGAGGAGGTTCAAGAGCATGTAAAAATACCTAGATCTTTAATGAGAGTGAGTATATCTCCTAGGAGATATTCTAGTCATGTTGCATTGATTTCTTCCATCCATATGCATTGTAGTTGTCTTGAGGAGGAGAGGTGTGATACCTTGTTGGAGGATGATGTTGGGATTGATTTTAGGTTTACAATTGATGGGAGTGTTGTATAGTACAAGGATAGGGTTGATGGATTCTCTTAGCCAAAAGGAGTTTCCCATGATGTTACTCTTGCTCTAGGATTCTCTTGGGATGAGGGAGTTGGCCTATTTTAGGCTATTTCAATTGTTGGAAGCTTTTAGGTGCATATGAGGGGTTCTCGTGTTAATGGGTTGTGATAACTTTGCATGGGTGGCTTCCTCTACCATGAGCTTGGTATTTTTCGCGTTGAGGATTTGACTTGTGTAATTGTTAATAATTGTGATTTTGGTAGATGTGATCCACATGTCTCTCTTGTATGGAGATATGATTATCTTTACAAGATGTCCTAAATAACTCCGGGTGCGGTGTCCATTGTTTTTGGCCCATGATGTTGACTTGGGGATTTTAGGGTTTGGAAGGATGCTTATGATCCAAGGTTGCATTCCTTAATAATCATAGGTGGTCATTATTCTTTGGAGGATCAAGATGCCGTGAGAGCATGGGTTTCAATTTCTTTACGATTGACAGTGATTGATTTTGGGATTGCAATAGGTACAAATTTGTAGGTAGTAGGTTGTGGAAAAGTGGAGGGAATTGACAGGTATTGGTGTAAGCACTTTCCTCATAAATAAGAAGTGTTAGCTTTCAAATTATTCTGAAAGTATCTATAACATGTTTGGTGGTGCTTCATGAGATTCAGGGTACATGGTGTATGTTATTCCCTTGTTCTATGATGGGTTGGCACATGGGAGATGGTCTATGATGGATTTGCACAATGCAAATAACCTTACTCAATGGTTGTTGGACTTCAGTTGGGTGCTTGCTTGGTATTCTTCACTTGGGCGTTGGAGTTCTCTTGACATCTTGGGGGACATTCTTCATGATGGCCACATGAGAGGTTCACTTGCTTGTAGAAGTCTACTTAGGAGGAGGAGCAATAGGCCCTAGATAACATGGGATAGCTTGGATTCATATATGGAAGCTTGGAGTTGGCTTTGATGACACCTTGGTTGTGATAATGTCCATGTAGGAGTAAACCAAGTTTAGTACATGGCTTAGGAGGAGCAATGGAGTCAGTATGGGCTTGTGGTAGAGGAGTGTGGACACACCTTATGTAGCTACATTATCTTGGAGCCCTTATTGTGTACAACATCACGTTGGAGCTTGACATGTGTAACCTTAGAGTATAGTGCTCCACTTGAGGCTACATGTGATTACTATAGGTTGCTTGTAAGGGCATTGGCCACATTTTATTGTTGGTCTCCCTTACCTCCCATGTCTATAGAGAAAGGAGAGAGTCCTTATTCCCTCTATCTCTTACATCTTTTGTATTTGATCTCTCTCTCTCTCTCTCTCTCTCTCTCTCTCTCGGAGTTGCTCGAGTTTGTTGATCTCCCTAGAGAATCTTGAAGTCTAGGGTTAGGGTATCATCCCATACATTAGGGTTTTGAGATGAAACCATAGGTTGCATTTGGCGAAGAAGAATAGGAGGAGATGTCTTGCATTGGAGGAATAGCTTGAATGATTCATGCTTGTTAGATCTCCTTGGTTGAGCTAAGGTTTTTCATTGTTTTCTCTAGAAAGGGTTTTGGAGAGCTACTGGATTGTTCTAGCATTGTGGTTGTGAAAAGGCTACAGTACGTACACAAACTTCATCTTGTGCATATTAATGAACTTTTCAGCTGTCCAATAATTGTGTAAATTGCAATTTAATTTCAGCTGTTTATGCGCTTCATGGTATGTAATTTCTAGCTATATATGTCTTGCCGATTTAACATAAGTTAAAAGCAATTATGTTGAGTGATTGTAATTGAAGAAATTAAGTGTTGTTTTACTGTTGTAAATAAGAGTTTTCAGATCTGGTTTATGCATGATAAGGTTGCCCTACTAGGTGGAAATTTATTGGAATACTTTGGTATCTTTTTCTCTTGGATTGCGTAGAAGTTTGGCATTGCTAAGAATTGAAGTATTGTCCAATGCTTCTGCTGGTTTGTTTTGTATTTCATAACAGCCCCAAGGCTGAATTCACATGGTTAAGATCTGGGAAATCTTTAGTTCAGAGGTGAAATTTCTGAATTCCAAATTTCAAGAAACTTCCACAGTGAAGAATGATGAAATAGAAAAGTCAAGTTATTATTCTATTCTAAAATCTCATTCACTTTTAATGCCTGAACTACCAAAAGTATAGGGTTGTTGCTGAAATTCCACTTTTAGGTCTGTTTAGCCTCAGAGATTCCAGAAATCTACTGTAGTTGCACAGCAGGACCAAAAAGACTGCAATATGCTACAAAAGTATGTTATAAAAGTTGGGTTAATGAAAGTTGTTTATTCCAAGTAGGTTGCTGCTCCAAATTCAGCCTTGAACGCAAGCTGTTGCCCCTCCAAACTCGTCTTTTGCCTTCCACACCCCTGTAAAGTTCAGAATCTCTTCTTTCATTGCATTGCAACGCAACTGCTCTTTTACAATAGGTCATCAACTTTTATGGCATTCAATTTCCTTCCTTTGCATAGTTTTAGTTCCAAAAAGATAAAATATAATGAATGCATACCCTCAAACAGTGTTACTTGGGGGCAGGAGTGAAAGCAGGGAGCGGGAGCAACATTTTTAGAAGCTCCCGGTTTGAGAGCGAATCCCGGAGCGATTTTTTCAAAATTTATATATTTTTTATATTTTGATAGATATATGTCAACAAAAACATGTAGAATGATGAATTAGATATAAAAAACATAAAAAAAACATAGATTGATCATTGAACCATATCACGTCAATCAGCTAGAAGTTATAATCTTCATCAACCACGTCCACAAGTTAGTAACATACATATTACAACTGCAACATATTGAGTCTCGTGAATCATGATTCATCAAATTCAATCTTAAAGTTTCAACTTCAAGCTTTCAAAATTGAAAATTCAATATATAACATTTATCATCATTGATCACCAAAGTTGTACTTGTAAGCTAAGTTTAACCATTACAAGAAATAATATCTAAGTTTCTAATTGTTAACATGAAATGAAATGTTATAAAATGAATTATGAAATGAAATGAAACAACTTTAGTCTTTCACGAAGCATCATATTCATAATTCACAATCATTACCAATGAGTTATAATTGCCAACTTCAAACTTCAAACTTTCATTGTCAGAGTCATATATTGTTTACAAAAAATATCATTATGATATGAAAGAGTCAAGAGTCAAGAGTCAAGGACTCAAGACTTAACAGTTATGAAAACTAATAGAAACTAGAAAAGACAAGTAAACTGTAAATCTATTATCTACTACTACATGTGGCCCTTGCCATGAGAGTCTACTGTACGAGCAGGTCGTGGTGGTCTTCTAAGAGTCTCTCGCACAGACCGACGACTAGAACTAGAAGGCACATGCCCTCCACGTGATGGTGTAGATGGAGGTGGCGACAACAAAGGAACCAGACTCGGAACTCGAGCACTACCACTGGATGGTGGATGTGGCATGGCTGTTGCAACTACTTCATCTTCATCCCTTATAAGTTCCTCTTCCAGTTCTTCAAGATGTATAGTGCCATCCTCCAAATTGTCATCCTTTGGGTGGTTGTCCCAAATTTTATATGTTGGATCCTCATAAGCCCGATCAGAGTAATGACTCAACAACCTCAAGTTGTAGTGAACATAAACCAAGCTTTTTGCCCGATTTTCATTGAGTCTGTTTCTTTTCACATTATGTATGAAGCTGTAGGTGCTCCAACACCTCTTTGCGGAAGAGGTATTTACAACCTGTGATAGGACTTTTTTTGCCAATTTTGGCAAAAATCCTTGGCCGCCATATGATTCCCACCATGTGACAACATCAAATCTGTCTTTGTCTTCCATTGCATGGAAGGTACCAAACAAACCAGTTCCACTGAAGTATCTGCCTATTTCAAGACGCACACTAGCACATTCCTCCTTGTCAGGTATCAACTTTTCTAATGCATCCAAATATCCTCTAGTTACCTCTTCATTTAAATGGGGTTTGGTCCTAACCCCACCGCTTGGTGCAGGTTGGCCCAACTAAGATGTAGAGTAATATTTTGGCGTAAGGATATATGCCAAGAAATGTAGTGGAAGATTAAGTTTATTCCACCGTACACACACACAATCGTGAATCAGTTTGTACAAGTCGGGATCATTGTTATGAACAATATCTTTTATTTGCCCCAAACATGGTATCCATCTGCTCATACACCTCGCCAATCACTGGTTTATCTGTATTTGCAAACCGAATCATGTGATAAATGGGCTTGGTGAAATCCAATACTTGCCTCACACTTACCCAAAACATACCATCAAGAGCGGCCTCCTCCATCAGTTCAAAACCTCGCCTGTCAGCTACATTTGTAGCCCTTTCCTTAAATACCTGCCAGTGTGGACTTGATACCATGCTAGCCAATGACTCTCTTACCTTCAGAAGGCGCCCGAAGGTGAGGTAATAGCTACAAAATCTAGTCCTCGCAATCTTCAACAACTCCAATCTTGAGTGACTGCGGAAAAGGCCATGGGTATTGCTATGATTTGTAATAAATTTTATCATTTGTTTTCCTTTATTGTACAAATCACCAATCCATTTGTATTGTTCATTTTTGTTCTTAACAACATCATGCATCAAAAGGTTCAATGTGTGAACCAAACACCTAGACCAAAATATGTTGGGGTATTTATCCTCAATAATTGCTCCCGCTGACTTACAATTAGGAGCATTATTAGTGATGACTTGGATGACATTGTATGGCCCAATACGGTCAATTATTTCAAGTAATGTTTCTGCAATGTTGATGCCGGTCTTGAACTTCTCTGAGTAATCATATGCATTTAGAAATATGGCACCACTAATAGACACAACAAGAACACTTATCAATGGCTTGCCTTTTACATTTGTCCATCCATCAGATACAATGGACACCCCATGGTCAGTCCAAGAACTTGTCATTCTATTCAAAGAATGTGATTTTTTGCTTTTTCATGATCAAGTCCAACGGTTCTTGCGTTGTTATACCCAGGGCTCTTGTATCCTTTAGGGGCATCATTTATGGTAGAAACCATTTCATGCCAATAAGGTGAGCGAAGAACATTGAATGGTATCTCACATGCGTAGAGAAACCTGTAAACTTTTGAATCCACATCATTCCTACACCCCTCATCAAGGAAATCTGATATGGTTCTATGCCTTAACGCTGATGACCCTATGCCTCCATATACACTACCTTGGGAGGATGCTGTAGGAGTTCTTTGTGCTTGTGATTGTGAGCTTGGTTCAAAGAAACCCTTTGATTTTTCAAATTTGTGTTGGGCTTCCTCCTCTTCCCTTATGTATTTGGCTCTATCTGCTGCTGACACAGTTGCACAAGTTTTGATTCCTATTTGTTTATCTCCATCCCATGGCCTTTTTCCACAAATGTGTTTTCTGGCACGGGTGTATGAACCTGTGTAATTATTGTTGCAATGGGGGCAATGAAATTTAGTGGTTCCACCCCTTTCCCTGCTTCAGGCCTGTTAACATATTTCCACAATGGGGTTTGGTCTTGTTTAGTTTTTTCAGTTGTTGAATCATGTTCACCCTCCTCCAACTCCTCCTCATCGGGGTTTTTATCAAATCCACTTTGTCCCCCTTCTTCACCCCCCTCTTCATTTTGACCCCTTCTTTTCCTACTCTCCAGCACCATAATAACCAGAAAAGAAACCAAGAAGAAGAAAATGCCAAGAAATATAACCAGGTCCATGATGTTTGAAATTTGTTGTTTTGAATCTACAAATTTAATGGGAATGGGAATGGGAATAAGAAAATTAAAAATGTATTTACTATTTATTAATTTTATTTATTTAGATTCATCATTCTAGAAATAAGTTACTAAGTTATTAATACTAAGTTACTAACCTACTAAATTACTAAGTTACTAACCTACCTCAAATCCAAGACTCCTTGCAGGCTTGCTCTTTGCTCCTCGGCGCTCGCTCCTCGCTCCTCCTCGCACCTTGGCATAAGCTCCTTGGCTCTCTTCCAACTCTCTCAAGTCACAATGACAAAACAAAAGCCCTCCAAGCCTTTATATAAAAAAAAATTCTTAAAACTATTTTTTTTTGATGCGCGGATTTATTTATTTATTTATTTTTTGTTCCACCCGTTTCACTCCCAGCGGTAGCCCACGTCGCTCCGGGAGCGAAAAATAAAGCCCAGGAGTGATCGGGGGGGGGGGGCGCGCTCCCCCGCAACATGGGAGCAATTTCGAGAGCGCGCTCCGGGAGTGATCGGGGGGGGCGCTCCCCCGCAACATGGGAGCAATTTCGGGAGCGCGCTCCCGCCCGGAGCGCGGATTGGGAGCGAGTTCGCAGGGGGAGGTGGGTGGGGGTGCTCCCCCGCAACACTGCCCTCAAAGAATAAAATTGATTGATATGTTGCAAAAGTTAAAAATGACGATAAAAATGAGGAAGTTTAGGGTCTATTTATACTGATATTGGATTGTTAGACATCCTGTTGGTCAGCCTACCCTCATTTTAACCAAATTTCCCTACATAGGCTCTACACATGTGAAGAATCAAGATTGATGGATGTACTCCCCTAATTGAATCTGTCGACATTGTTCCTCTATTTTGACCTATCCTCAATCTAGTTAGATCCATAGTATTCAAAACCAGCCCAGCTAATTGGTTACTGGTCTAACCGTCCGGTTAACAGGTCCACCGGTTGAAACCGGTCAGAAAACCAGGTTAGACACCCTCTGTGGCCAAAAGAGAGACCTAACTCGTCCTAATAGGTCGGTTTAGGACAGAACCGACCGGTTCCGTCCTAAACCAGCCGGTTATCGGTCAAGCCCACCATGAGTCCAGTCAGCGCTTTTTCCAGTGTCTTTTAAGGATTTTGGAGGGAAAGTAAGGGTCCTTTCCCTTCAAGCACACCCTCTCCAAGCCTTTAAGAAGCCCTTCTCCTTCTCATTTGTCTCACACATCTCATTTGGAGTGTTTGTGAATTTGCTTGGGAGCTTGGAGAGTGTTGAGCTTTTGCTGGAGTAGTGGAACAACAAAGTTTAAGCTAAGTAGTAGTTATCATGCCTCCAAAAGCTAGAGATACTGCATGGGCTCATTGTGATATGATTGATGGCAAAATGATCTGCAAATATTGCCAAAAATCCATTGAAGGAGGGGGTATTAATAGGTTCAACTGACACTTGGCTGCGATAGGAGGCCATGTAAAGCCATGTGGAGCACCAAATGAAATAATAGGGCATATTAGGGCAAAATACTTTCAGAAGTTTGAGACTCAAGTCTCTGAACCAACAGAGAAGTTTGTAACTGCAAAGTTTGGGAGTCGAGACTCAACCAACTAAGTTTGATCATTGACTTGAGACTTGTAATAGGCCACTGGCCCCATAGTTTGTAGGCTTTGCTTTTGCACTTTAGAGGCCATTTAGAGCCTCATTGCTTATGTATTTTGTCGATGATATGTATTGCACTCGGTGCCATTTTGATATATTCACCTTTACATGGTATATAAATGAACAATCTTTGCATATTTTGTCTCTATTGGCTTGGAATCATGGTTTTAAATCTTAAAAATAGTTTTTTCATTAAAAATTAGTTATTTAATGTATTTTTCTAAAACTGTTTCGTTTAGACCAAAACAGTCCCGCTTAGACTGGTTCCGGTTGGTAAACTAGTGCATTAGGTGGACCGGTCCGGTCACCGGTTCTAGTTTTAAAAACACTAGTTAGATCACCCTACCTAGGCTGTACATATGCAAAGTACTTTTTGGACTCGTCTTATGGCATCTACTAACCTTATTCTATGGCTAGAAGAGGGGCGCTTGGCTTTGGTTAGTTTTCTTATTCATTATTCTTTCGCATGTTGTCCTTGGTACAACCTTTACAAAACTTGCATTACTTAATTAATTTTTTTTATTTTACACAGACTTTTAGGCTTTTAAGGATGTCTGTAACGGAGTTTAGGGATGTCTTGTCTCCAGAATATGAATGCAGTCAGTCAGGAAGAAATTAGAATAGAATTATGGATGAAGATAGCGTTCTTCATAATGGCTAAAAATATTCTAACCATAACTTATGGAGACTGATAGGATAACTTTCGAGTTCATTGTAGTTTCAGTCTGATTTGCCCAATTAAAAAGATGGAAATCTCTCCAATTGCATACAGTGACATACGGGTAGTGCTTCCCCATCTTTCCTACTTCTTACTATTGTTTTGCAAAGTGTACTCTCTCCGAGCTGACTCTAAGTACCAGAGCATCCTCAGCCTACTGGGGCATTTCAGTAGGATGTTTTAATAGCTTACATCATACATTTCCTCGAGTTTTCATATAATTTCAATATATGCAAACGTGCAAAATTGAAGTCTTACAGAATTATGAAATAATTATGCTTACACTTAAGTTTTGGTCCATGCCGTCGATTTTATAATCTGATGTTAAGCGATGCTGGTTTTCTTATTCAATATTGCATTTTTATTGATGGAAATGTGTTACTTTAAATTACGGGAAGCTTAGTGTATCTATTTCATCTTGTGGTGAAACATGACTTACTGTTTACAAAAACCTGAGACAAGTTATAGAAAATATAGAGAAACTAATTTTCAGGATGCATTATATGAAAAAACACTAAAATAATGAAAATGCCAGACTGTTCTTGCAGCAAGCAGTAGTGATGAAAACTTTCGGAAGATTATTGAGACTGGACCTTTCTATAGGCGCATACGAGAAGGACTACAGTCCACTGATGAATTAAAAGAGGAAAATAAGTATCGTAGCGTTTGCATCATTGAAGTGGTAAATAGTGAACAGGAAGGAGAATCCATAAACAGAGGTAAAGAGGCAGCTGGAGATCCCAATGTTTTGGCAACTTCAAATGGAGCTTCTACATCGAAGTTAATTCTTTCCTCAGAAATGCAAAAAGATTCACGTGATGAATCTGCAGTGCCTAAACGGGAATTGTCTTTTTCGGCAATAAACAGCACTGATCAGACCCACACAGAAAAAAAAGCTATGGGCTACGTTGACCCTGAAATACAGACAGCTTTGGACGTTCTAGACAATGCTATTGCATTTGCCCAGTCACATTTGCCTGTGGCCAGATCCTCGAATCAAGCTAAAAACTCCATTCCAACTTCCCAAAACAACTTGCCAACAGTAACTTCCGAACCCATCTTGCCGAAAGTGTCAAGCGATTCATTCTCTGATCAGTTACAGAATCGTAACACAGAAGTTCTATCTCTTCCTCAGGGGAAAATATCAGAAACGCTGCACAACATTGATGGCGATGGTGAAGTTGCTGATAACTATTATAAGCAGGAGACGAATAATAGCCTTGTCAATGAAATAAGTAAAATGGAAAACCATGCCTCCAGAAGTGCCAAAGTGAAATCAAAGAAAGCTTATTGTTTCCGATTTCTGCGACTCTGAAAAAGCAGGGGCTGTGCTGGTAACCTATTTGTAGTATATCCGAGTCCAAAAATTAAGAAAAAATGTACTGGTAATGCAAGTGGGTTGTGCTTTCATGTTGTTTACCTTGTTACATTTATACATTGATGAATATGATATTGTTCAGCTCTTGATAATGCCATTATTATGTAAAATGTAATATTCTTTGAATCTTTGTCATAAAAGCTGTACCCATGGAAGTTTGGGGAGCTTGAAAAGTAAACTTGCAGAATAATGTTTTCAAGTTTTTGCTCAAAGAGCATTGTAGAAAGTTTTTCTTAGCACGAAGTTGTTCTATTGTGTACATCTTTCACTGGAAAAAATGTCTTCTTTTGGCTGCATATCAGTGATGCCCTGTTTTTCAAGAGAGAGGGTAGAGAGCATGGAATGGATTTTTAAGCTCCACCCCTGCAGTTATTTAATCTCTGTGACGTGGGTAAACTGTCCACTGTCATCCTCAGCAACGAATTGAATTGGAAGATGAGACGGAAATAATAACGATCTCGGGAAATTGCTAGGGTGTCGATATAGTTGTAATATAACTCTGTCATGAACGTGAAATCTTTTTATTTTCCAAAAATAAATTATTATATATTTATTTTAATTCCGGATAAATCAAATCTGGAGATGAGGATGAAATCCTAATATTTTTAATATAAAAAAAAAAAAAAAAAAATAAATAAATAAATAAATAAAATTACATTCTATCCGAAATTAATATTATTTTTTTGTATTTATATGAATTTTACATATTTTAATTTATTTATTATATATGGGCAATTTTTGAGAGATGCTTTATAATTTATTTTTTAATGTCATAGTATTAAATAAAAGTAAAAAAGTTATATACCTAGTATTTAATAAAGGTGGAAAAGTTAGAACAAAAAGTGTAAGAATTATATTTTATATGCTTATTAATTAAATATAAATATGAAATTTGTTTTGTTTTGTTTTGTTTTTTCAATTGTAACAATTTTATTTTAGCAGAAAACAAGAATCTATAGCTCTTTTTGTGGTGAAATTTATATTTACACAAGCTGAATCTATAGCTTTTATACAACTTTTTTTGGGGTGAAATTTATATTTCCACATGCTTTTCAGAGTACAAACATAAATCCTCATAAAAACCCCATTACAAAGATCTAAGAGACCCCACAGCGAAATGCTCCCCCCAATAGAGAAATCCTGGAATACCAACTATAAAACCTGCAATCTTGGAATTAATTCCCAAGACATGACCCTAGTTTTTCATTCTTCCCTTTTCTCTGTCGAACCTCAAACCAAGCCTCTACATCAACCTGCCCTATTGCAGAATAATTAGGGTTCACATTGCCTTTATACAATTCCAATTCCAATTCCATAGAATCGTCATTGTTTGTCATTTCCTTATCACTATACAATTCCAATGCCATGGAATCATCCTTGTTTGTCATTTCCTTATCACTATCAGAAAGGTCAGATTCATGAGTTCATTTTTGTCAGCTTATGGCAACCACAACCATGGTTGAATCATACCACAACCATGGCTAAATCATAATCTTGCTATGTCCTTGGTTGGTTCACCCTTGCAGTGAAATACGACAATGCCCTTGGGGGTGATGGTATCCCTAACATTGTTTTTGGGTGTTGCATCTCGTTAAAATATGAAGTTAAAATATAGTGTTTTCGTTGTTTTTTTAAGTGAAATCATTGCCTAAGAGGGGGAGATAACAACCATTCTACCCAACCACTTGAGATAACTTCAATTGAAGTTAAAATACAATGATTATAAATATTTGTAAATTCCTTAGTTTTATTTTTGTAATTTGCTAATATATATATATATAATATATATAATATATATATATATATATATATATATAATATATATATAATTTACAATTCACACGTGGTATTAATTGTTTTTTAAAAATTAATTTAACCATAACATAAACATAGTACGCTTCTCAATTATTGGGACCATACTAGGTTGTACAAAGCCTCATATTGCAACCTTGAGTTGGATAAATTTTGATAGGTTAATGTATCAAACTAATGAAGCTCATGTCTTTCAAAATTCCTTATGGTATTTCTAATCCTCATAATCCATTTAGGGTTGCTAGCATTTTTTAGAGGTATTTTAATTTTTCTTATTTAGAAGGGTTATATATTTTTAATAATATTTGTAAATGAATTTATTTAATCATCTTTTTTTTTAATCCTATTGCTAAAGATTACATTTTAACATGGTTGGTTAACATGTTTTCAAAGAAATTTTGAGAAATTGAAATGATATTTTCTTGAAAATCCTTAAATACCTAACGTGAGTTGTTCAAGGAAATTGCCTTAGTAAGGAAGATAACAACCATTCTACCCAACCACTTGAGATAACTTCAATTGACAAAGTTAAAATACAATAATTATAAATATTTGTAAATTCCTTAGTTATTTTTGTAATTTGCTAATTTAAACTATATATAATATATATATATATATATATATATATATATATATTTCACGTGGTATTAATTGTTTTTTAAAAATTAATTTTAACCATAACATAAACATAGTACGATCCTGAGTTGTTGGGACCATACTAGGTTGTACAAAGTCTCATATTGCAACCTTGAGTTGGATAAAATTTTGATAGGTTAATGTATCAATTAATGAAGCTTGTGTCTTTCAAAATTCCTTATGATATTCCTAATCCTCATAATCCATTTAGGGTTGCTAGCATTTTTGAGAGGGATGTTAATTTTTCTTATTTAGAGGGTTATATATTTTTAATAGTATTTGTAAATGAATTTGTTTAATCATCTTTTTTTTTTAGTCCTATTGCTAAAGATTACATTTTAACATGGTTGGTTAACATGTTTTCAAAGAAATTTTGAGAAATTGAAATGATATTTTCTTGAAAATCCCTAAATACCTAACTTGAGTTGTTGAAGGAAATTGTCAAATTGTATTTTCACTGTCCTTTTGTTGAGGAAAGGGGAATTCAAACATAGTTGGTTCATATTACCTAGATCATATTCTTTAATGACAAATTGTTATGAATGAGAGTTGGAAATTTGTGAAGATTCATCTTATGACTTATTACCACTTAATTTTTTCTTGCACCTAAATCTTGCTATTATTATAATTGTTATTTTTTTCATCATCCATTGTTGTTATTTTGAGCATTCTTTATTATATAATTTTGAAATTTCTTTGGCAAAATTATTTTCTCAAATTTTAATGCAAAACACAAATTTCACCTCTTTGTAGAGATTTCATAGATCTTAAGCTTATGAAATTTCATGGTTAAGATTACTATGAAATAGAATTATACAACTAAGAATACAATATTTCACTTTCTAACAACCCTATCTTTTAAGCAATCCAATGAGAAATGATAACAAAGCAATTTATCCTAGATAAACTAGATTTAAAATTTCACTTTTACAACAATTATAACAACAACAAAAGAATAGGTATATCAACAACAGAATGATCCTTAAATTGATGTCAAATTGCTCACCAAAGTTTCATTTAATTATGCCCAATCATCAAGACATTTATAGTTATAAATAACAATGCATGAAGAACATAGATTACTAAAATTCAACTATGGAAAATGCACAAGTTTTGGACAGTTGAAAACTTCATCAATGTGCTAAAGAGAAGTTCAAGTACATGACATAGCCATCTCTCAAGGATAGTACAAACCCACTAGCTCTCTAAAACACTAGCTAGGGAAAACGGGAAAAACCCTGGTTCAACAAAGGAGCTCCAACATGCAAGAATCACTCTAACAATTCCTCAAAATCAAAACGTCATATTCTTCTTTTTTTATACGCCAAATATATCCCAAGATTTTATCACAAAACCTTAATATGAAATATCCTAGTGATAAACCCTAATTCTAGACTTCCAAAGTGCTCCAAGATACCCCAAGAAGACCAAATAATAATTCTTAGAGAGAGAGAGAGAGAGAGTATTATGAAGATAGAAGGTACATTGGGGGAATTGGTAAGAGCTAGGGTTTACAGAAAAAATCAAGCGTTGGAAGCCATGGAGGGGCGTAAGGGGGGGAGTACCACTCCCTCCTACAGTCAAGCAGTATCCAGTCGCGGTAAAAAACCATTGGAGGCTGAAAAGGGTTTTTTAGGAGGAAAACAAGACAACAGGAACACACAGGAGTAGAACAATAGGCGGGAAGACACCAAAAGAGAGAAAGGAGTAGAGGAAAAAAATCAGAACGCTGAAACCAAAAAACAAAATGGTCCATGTAAGCCTAAGGCTACTATCACACCCAGAGTGGTGCTAAGTGATCCAACGCTGCAGGCGAATAGGGATCATATGACGACTTATGCTATCATTTGCAAATTCATAAGGTTATGGCCAACGGAGAAGACGCTACAGGCATGGATCAAAAATCACTGGAAACCCAAAGGGGATATAAACCTGCACCTTGGATCAAAGGGTTTCTTTACTGTAGTTTTCACTAACATTGAGGATAAAGATAGAGTGTTTGAAGGAGGGCCCTACTTCTATGCAGTTGCAGGCCTCTATATGCAGCCTTGGATGATTTTTGTCCCAAAGCGAGAGACTTTCTCTTAGGTCCCGGTTTGGGTACGATTCTACTCCCTACCTCTAGATTACTAGCAACCAGAATAATTATCAGTAATAGGAAATAAACTAGGGCGTTTTGTTAAGATATTTGAGGCCATTAGAAGGTAAAAGTACACTTCCTTTGCCCGTATATGTGTGGAGATGGATCTCTTTAGAGCTATATGTTGGCATTATGTTTCTGGTATGGTTATATGTTACAGATGATGTACTTGATGGCAACACCCATGGCATGGCTCTCAATATGATGAGAATTAAGAAGTACGCAGGAGAAAAGTTCACGGAATTTTATGCAGAGAAAAGTTTATAGTTTATTTCATGTGGAGAAAAGTTCACGGAATTTTATGCAGAGAAAAGTTTATTTCATGTGGGAAAACTTACCTTTGGTCCATGGTAGTTAGTCCTTGGAATTTGAACCTATGGTTTTTGGACCATGGCATCTCGACAGACGTGTTGATCCCTAGTATTGAGTTGATGGTATTGGTTTTTTATGGTTTTGGCCCGTGGTATTGGTCCATGATTTGAGGAAGAGCTTGCCTATATAAAGCAAAGGAGATCATTTGGCTTGTGTATGCTTTTGGGTTGAATATCTTAAGATCTGAAATATTGGGTTATTGTTTCAAAAGCTCGATCTATATGAAAGTGAAGTGGAAAGCGAATCTGTGAAGGGTGATCTCTCGAGCGCTGCAGTTGCGGAAGTGCGGAGGCGCCGCAGGAGACGCCATAGGAGGCGCCGCATGAGACGCTGCAGGAGGCGTCACAGGAGACGCCGAAGGAGGCGCCGCAGGAGACACCGCAGAAGGCGCCACAGGAGATGCCACAGAAGGCGCCGCGGGAGACGCCACAGAAGGCACCACAGGAGATGCCACAAAAGGCGCCACAGGAGACGCCGGAGAAGGCGCCACAGGAGACGCCGCAGAAGGCGTCGCAGGAGAAGGCGCCACAGGAGACGCCGCAGAAGGCGTCGCAGGAGGCACCACAGAAGGCGCCGCAAGAGACGTCACAGAAGGCGTCGTAGGAGACGCCACAGGAGGCACCGCAGGAGACGCCACAGGAGGTGCCATAGGAGACGCCACAGGAGGCGCCGCAGGAGATGCCACAGAAGGCGCCGCAGGAGACGCCACAGAAGGCGCCACAGGAGACGCTGCAGAAGGTGCCATAGGAGACGCCACAAAAGGCGCCACAGGAGACGCCGCAGGAAACGCCACATGAGGTGTCATAGGAGGCCATAGGAGGCGCCGCAGGAGACGCCGCAGGAGGCGCCACAAGAGACACCACAGAAGGTGTTCTGGGTTTAGTTTTTTGTTAATTGTGGATCTGGTTATTGGATGACTTACTGGTACTTGATGATCATTTGATATTTATGGATCCAGTTTGAAAATTTATGAAAAGTGGTCCTTGAAAGAAAAGAAGTAGGGGGTTGTAGCTCCTTCCAGGAGAGACTGGAAAATGAGAGAGAGTTGTAGCTCTCTGTAGGTTTCAGCCTGCGTACTGTAAAGGACTGCACCAGTACAAGACCATTGTAAAAGGAGTTTCTAATTTGAAAGAAGATAGAAACATATTGCAGTAGGTGGTTTTCACCCACATTGGGTTTCCACCTTATATCTGGTGTTCTTTGATGTGACTGTCTTGTTCATGCTCATTATTTTATGGTACTGATATGCAAAAATAATTCAAAGTATAAATAAGGAAGAATTGTTAAAAGGACTAGATAATACTGATTCACCCCCCCTCTCAGTATTATTTTGAACACTAATCTGGCGCAAAATATGGGAGCTCGATTCCTGGACCAAAGTCTCTTACTTCCTTTGGTTGGTAGGACATAGAAGGATACTCACTTGGGATAAATTAAGAAAAATAAACTTTCATGGTCCATCCATCTGCCATAATTTCAATCATGATGAGGAAACTCTCCAACACCTCCTGGACTCATGTCCCTTAGCCAATCAGCTATGGGAAAAAGCAAGCTTCAGATGTCAAAGAAGATGTAGAATGGAGAACGACATAATCAGCTCTTTAAGACAATGGCCCCAAAAACCTTATAAAAGCGAGCTTCTCAATTGTATGTGGAACATAATCCTAGGTCTAATCCTCTGGAGCATCTGGAAGGAAAGGAACAAACGAATATTCAAAAACCAATGTTCTCCGATCGAGGACATATGGAAGAGGTTTTGTGGGAATCTCAAAGAAACACTACTGCTCCGACCTTGGACGCAGGAGGATCTTCCATCTCTACATAATGAGAAAAGTATCCTAGACATTTGGCAACTGCATCTTCCTCAGGAACTTCAGAAGAATGGCCCTGCCAAAAGCAGCAACATCAAGAAAGGCAAATGGAATGCTCCCCCAAAGCACTCCTATAAACTCAACTTCGATGGTGTCTCCAAAGGCAATCCTGGAATTGTCGGTTTTGGGGGAATTTTAAGAAATCATGAAGGCACTCCCATGCAGATATACTTTGGAAACATAGGCTGGGATACTAACAATTCAGCTGAGTTAGAGGGACTCTGGCAAGGGCTCACTCTCGCTTGGAATCTCAACCTTCAACCCTTGGTCATGGAAGGAGACTCCCAGATCCTCATTAACATGGCCAAGCACCTCCAAAATGGATCTCAAGCAAGGAAAATCGCCACTAGCTGGAGGCTCGAAGCAAGGCTGGAGGCTATTGAACAATCGCTTTGCAGTAAGAGAGCCATCTCTTTCACCCATATAAAGAGGGAAGGAAACAAGGTTGCTGACCTCTTGGCCAATATAGGAGTGGAAACCGCCAATACCCTTCTCACTGGCAATACCACCATAATTACAAATAATGTACAGGCTCAGGAATGTGCTAGCCTGGTCCAATGTGATGCAGCGGCCCCGGATGCGGGTGAAAGGACGAGTGGCAGTGAGGAGCCACATGCCAGCCATGTGCTGCCTTGAGCTTAAGTTGGGCATTCAATACGTTTCTCGCCACCGAGGAATAAATGTATAGATCAAGCAGAAGGTATTCAATGCAATGTCCAGGTAACTGGTGCGACTGCAAATCGCAGTTATGGAGAACAGGTCTCGAGGGAATGTTGGATTTTTTTAAAAAGGGAGATGGATTGGGTCACGACGTTCAAGTTCCTGTGTGCGGTGTTGCTCTCCAGGCTACAGCTCTTGCTGTTAAGGCCTGCTTCCAAATCGTTGAAGGCTGTCTCAAGCCCGAAAAATCTGTTGGCTGCTGTCTTTGTTCGGTTGGGTGGCGTCTCAAGTCTGTGGGACGCTGCTTCAATTCTGTTGGGGGCTATTCCAAGCTGGGAAGATCCTATATCTCAGCATCACTCCACGCCCCCGGTGCTCCTGCAAAGATGGTCAGACGTAGGGGTTCTGCTCGGGGACGGTCGTCTCATCCTCCAGCCACAAAGCCCTACCTTCACTGTTGCCGCTGTCACTGTCATGGAGGGGCTAAGGCCAACCCCATCCAGGATAGCCTATTCATGGACGCGAGCAGCCCAAATTCTGATCCGGCTCCTTCACCCGCATTCGGCTCCGCCATCTTCACCTTCGACAGCTCGATGGATAAACCCCGCATTAATGCACATGTCTCGGTTCTATTCCTCGAGGAATCTCAGGACGGTGAAGGAGGTTCGTGCAGTATGGAGAAGCTCCCAGGTGGAAGCTCAGACGACGACGAGAAGAAACCAGCGGTGGTGCCTGGGCAAGATCCTAAATGCCCTCAAGATTAGAAGGCGTCGACTTCCAAGGAGAACATTGCAGATGATTGGGACTCCTTCCCCACAGCAGAAGAACGAGAGAAGTATGGATGGTGCAGAGTGGTCGAGGAGAAGCCGGAGGAATAGCCTTCCACTGGTTCAATCTCTCTTCCTCCATAACTGCTCAGGTTCTGTTTTGGTTAATGGCTATGTCTTATGTCTTTTCTGGTTCAAGTCTATGTCTATGTCTGCTCTGGCTAAGTTTGTATGGCCTGTTAGGGAATTCGCTGAAAGTCTCTTGATGCCCCTGTGTGGGAAGTACTTTTTTTCTTCAGTGCCCCTGCGTGGGACGATTTTGTTTGTTCTGGATCCTTTTTCGTGTTATAATGGCTCTGTATGGGTAGTTCTGTCTAGTCGCGCTGCCCTTACGAGGGCTGGCTTTGTTTTGCGAAATCCTAGTCCAAAGAGCCACAGCTGGCCTTGGGCAAACTGACTATGTGAATGTAATGTTTTACTGTATATAATAGAATAGAATAGATTTACCGAGAAAAAGAAAAAAAAATTAATTCATGTTACTATTATATTGTTTGTTTGTTTTAAGCTTTATGTTTTACTATTATGTCACAATATTTTGTAACACTATTATACTAATCATTATCATTATTAAATTGATTTTATTACTATATTAATAATTCTAATTCATGTTATTACTATAATGTTTGTTGGTTTTATGTTCTATGTTTTATGTGCCACTAATTTGTAACACTATTATACTAATCATTATCATTATTTAATCCATGTTATTACTATATTAATAATTTAAATTCATGTTATTACTATATTGTTTGTCTGTTTTATCTTTTACTATGTTGTAACACTATTATACTAGTCATTATAATTATTTAATTCATGTTATTACTATATTAATAATTTTAATTCAAGTTCTTACTGTATTGTTTTCTTGTTTTATGTTTTATGTTTTACTATTTTGTAACACTGTTATACTAATCATTATCATTATTTAATTCATGTTATTACTATATTGTTTGTTTGTTTTA